>ML817223.1:37102-100009 GCA_009831015.1 Picea engelmannii | reverse complement strand
ATTTGATAAGCTATTTATGATAAGGAAGTTTTGCTGGGTTTTCTTCCCCTAGAGGGTTTCCCAGGATAAATGTTGTGTCTATTGTGGATGTGTATTTCTCAGTGATCTTGTTCTTATTATGCTCTTATCTTATGAAATGAAAATAACTATAATAATGGCATAAACATTAACAAGATCGATGGCCTTTCGGGATTTTCCCCGAAGCTTGACCCTTCCTTTGACTTCCGCCACGCGTACCCTCTGACTGAGACTTGGAACCCACCCTTTTGACGTTTCTCTCTTCACGATTTCGGGAGTTGTGTTGATCATGAAACTCCACTTCTTGAGACCTGAAACCCGATCAGTGTCCAACTACTATCGTCGGTCGACTTTTTGGGAATTTTTCCTTTCCCTCTTCGGGATTTCGTGAACCGGGAGTTTGAAACTCTTGATTCCAAAGTCACTGCCTCCTCTACTTCCCGAACCCCGGAAAGCCGAAATGCCAAAATTCCACTCCCAAGACAGGCCTCATTTCGCGAATTCAGGATTTTCAATGCAAAGGGCCCCGACTCCTTGTCATCAGAATTTCCGAGATGCCAAACCCCGAAATACCGAAATTTCAAAATTCCACACCTGATAATCCCTTTCGCGATCCGGGAGTTTCAGTGACCAAGGATTTTGGCCTGCACTCCGAACTTACGGATCCTGAATCCCTGAAATGATCTGACGGCTCAAACAAACCACGATCAATAGTCCACATTGATTCTTACTATCAGGGTGGTGGGTTCGTCCAACTCCTAACCACCTTATAGCTCCTCTGGATCATATGGTCCTTGCGATTTTGTGAATTCTCCACGGAGAATTATGACCACCAGATGCACTCCTCAATGACTTCTGTCCAAATGACTCGGTGTTCTCCCTCCTAAACTTGACTTCTATGAGACGATTTCAATCTCAATCTCCCTTTGAGCACTTCAAAGGTGTTATCCTTCCTAAGATTTCACTTGCAAACTGAAGCGTCCCACAAGGATCTCTGCTCGCACTCCTTGCGGCAAACCTTCAAATAACCTCTGGTTATTTGGATCTCTGACCCTGTGCACTCCTTGCAATAGTGGTTCTTCAACCTTCCTTCTGGATTTATAAAATACAAGGCTTCAATTGGCCCACGCACACCTTTCATGGCTCTGTGCTTCACCTGCACTTCAGTTGCTATGAGAACAATAGTATCTCTCCTGAGATTTCTGAAATAAAACTTAGAGCCTCGCCAACGCACACCTTGTGGACGTCCACTGCACTCCTTGTAGGAATTCTCAGGAAGAGAAACAATTGAAACTCATTCTCCTCCTCTTTCAGACTTCATACACTCAACATGAAATCATACACATAACAAAACATTGAAACAAATGCATACAGAGAAATAATATTAATTGTAATCACAACATTCAACAAATGTAAACAGTAAGCATCATAACACCATGAAAGTTGAGTCAAAGCTTCATATATTAACTCAAGTGATCTTGTACATGGGATCTTCTCTACAACTCTCTGTTACAGCTCTACAGCTTATGAAATCTAAATAATCATCCCCCAAGTTACAATGATACAAGGGTGAGGGTGTCTATATCTGTTTTCCCTTCTACGCTTCTAAACTATCTAGTCTATTAAATTAAATCTACCTACTTTACATTAATAGACTTAAATGCCTATTACATCTGGCAGATAAGAGTAATTTCTCCAGATATGTTCATATCTCCAATACATAAATGTAAGTATGCTTCTCCTAGCTATTACGTTAATGCTTCAGATTTCAAAATTCAAAACGTTTTCATAAAAATGTCTCCTTTTTTAATCTGTACGTCCAGTTGTCTCATATGCGTTTCCCCCAAATTTCCTTATGACCTTGCAAGGTCCAATCTTTTTCATCTTCAGCTTATTATACGTTCCCCTTGGGAACCTCTCGTTCCTCAGATGTGCAAGAATATGATCACCAACTTCAAATTGAAGTCCTCGCCTGTGTTGATCTTCTCTCCACTTGTATTCTTGACTTGAACTCTACAATCGCTCTTTAACTCGGCTATGAATCTCCTTCATTCCTTATGCAAAGTCCTTTTCACTAGCACTCCTGAATTCATTTTGTTCCAAATATTTCAATTCAGAAACTCCCCTTGGCTGCATTCCATATACAATCTGGAATGGACTCTGCCCTGTGCTTCTATTGAGTGAATCATTGTAAGAGAATTCTGCTTGTGGCATAATGTGATCCCATTGACTGTGGTGTTCAGTCACTAAGCTTCTTAACAAATCTCCCAAGCTCTTGTTCATGACTTTTGTCTGTCCATCCGTCTGAGGATAATATGCTGAGCTAAAAGACAAACTTGTCCCCAACATCTTCCATAAGGTCCTCCAGAAATGCCCTATGAACTTGGTATCTTGACCAGACACGATACTCTTTGGCAAGTCGTGAAGTCTGACGACCTCCTTGAAAAATAGGTTCGCAATATGAGTTGCGTCACTGGTTTTCTGGCATGGTATGAAATGTTCCATTTTTGAAAATCTATCGACTACTGCAAAGATTGAATCATATCCTCTTCATGTCCTTGGCAGTCCCAATACAAAATCCATGTTCACTGCATCCCATGGCCTTTCAAGTATGGGTAATGGTTGGTATAACCCTGTGTTCTACCTTTTTCCCCTCGTGTGATGACAAATTCTGCACCTTTCCAGAAATTTCTTGACATCTGTCCTCATCCCTGGCCAAAAATATGAGCCATTCAACTTTGAGAACGTCTTGTCATGACCAAAATGTCCGGCCAATCCTCCACTGTGTTTTTCCTTCAGGAAATTATCCCTCATAGAGCACTTCGGAATACATAGTTGATTTCCCCTGAACAATAATCCATCTTGGATTATGTATTCATTCCATTGGCTTCTGTCCCTGAGAATTGGATTCTCAGATGCCTCATATGCCTCTTTAAAATATGGGTCATCCCTGTACATTTCTTTGAGGTTATCAAAACCCAAAGTCTTGACTCTGAATTCCTGCATAAGAAAACATTTCCTTCTCAAAGCGCCAACAACTTTGTTAGTAGTTCCAGAAATATGCTTAGTCACAAAAGTAAAATTTTGCATGTATTCTACCCATTTAGCATGTTTTTGGTTCAACTTCTCCTGTCGAGTCATGAATTGAAAAACGTGGTTATCGTTGTACAAAACAAACTCCTTGGGAACCAAATAGTGTCTCCATTTCTTTAGTGCTTGTATGACTGCATATAATTCTTTATCATATGTGGAGTACTTAATCTTCACTTCATTTAGTTTTTCGCTGAAGTATGTGATCGACCTGTCATCTTGGCTCAAGACCGCTCCAATTGCAAATCCACTCGCGTCACACCTGACTTGGAATGTCTTGCTAAAATATGGCAAAACCAGAATTGGTTGCTCAATGATCTTCTTCTTCAACAGATTGAAGCTCCTCTATGCTTCCTTCGTCCAGTGAAAAGATTTGTGTCGTTTCTTCACCGTATCCATCATTGGTGTGCTAATTCCACTGAAGTTTCGTATGAATTTCTTGTAGAAGCTAGCCAAACCATGGAAGCTTCGAACTTCAAACATGCTCTTCGGCGATGGCGAATTCTTAACCGCCTTTATCTTTTCTGGATCCATTTTCAGTTCATTTGCTGAGATAACAAAACCCAAATAAATGAGTTATTTCCTCATAAATGATGATTTCTTGATATTGATCAACAATTTCTCCTGTTGTAATCTCCTCATTACTGCAACTAAAGGATTTAAGTGTTCTGCTTCTATTTTTCTGAAAATTAGTATATCATCAAGATATACAATGAAAAATTTCCCAATGAAATCCTTCAGGACTTCGTTCATCAACCTCATGAAAGTACTGGGCTCATTCGTTAAGCCAAATGGCATGACAAGACATTCATATAGCCCCTCATTGATCTTGAATGTTGTCTTCCATTCATCACCTTCTCTCATTCGAATCTTATGGTACCCGCTTTTCAAATCAATCTTTGAAAAAAAAATTGCTCCACTCAAGAAATCCATCAAGTCGTCCATCCTTGGTAATGGAAATCTGTATCCGATGGTAATCTTGTTGATCTCCCTTGAGTTTGTACACATTCTCTAGCCTCCATATTTCTTTGGGATGAGAATTGTTGGAACAATGCATGGACTCAAGCTTTCTCGAATCAATCATCTGTCCATTAAGTTCTGGACCTGCCTCTTAACTTCTTCATTTTCCTGCGACGTTAATCGATATGCTGCTTTGTTTGGCAAACTGGCTCCAGGTATAAGATCGATGTGATGACTTATACTCCTGATAGGTGGCAACGAACAAGGTAGTTCTTCCACTACTATATCAGCAAACTCTCCCAACAACTCCTAAATTTCTTCTGGTAAATCATCTATCCTTGTACTGGTCAAAACAATTTTAGGCTTCCTAACCACAATAAATTGTGTGTCTTCCTTCTTCTTAAACTCAACAAGAATTTCCTTCCCACTCATAAGAAGTACAGTGTTGTTCATTTATGTTTTCACCTCTCTATCCTTAATCGACAGCAACATGTGAGTCCTACCATTTTTCTCCAAGGTGTACGTGTTCTTCCTCCCATCATGAACTACGTTTCTATCATATTGCCATGGTCTACCCAACAATAGATGACAAACATCCATGGAAATGAAATCACATAATATTTCATCTTTATATCCTCCTATTTTAAATTCAACTAAACATTGTTTAATGACATTTACCTGATGTCCTTTTTGTAGCCATGAAACTCTGTATGGGCTTGGATGTACAACAGTCTCCAGCTCCATCTTTTATACCATCTTTGTAGATACAATATTGGTTGTGCTACCGCTGTCCACTATGACCTTGCATACCCTGTCTTTGGTTTTGCAGGTAGTCCTAAACATATTGTTTCTTTGGGCCAAGTTCTCTGGTTCCTTCTCCGGCTTCAAGAGAACTTTTCTCATCATCAAATATCTTCTGCCCTCAGTGTCTTCTACCTCAACATTCCGTCCTTGAGCTTCGACAATGTGAGTTTCACTACCATCTTTCTTCCTATCTGGACACCCATAGGATTTATGTCCGATTTCTCCATAGACGAAGAATTTCACTTCACCTCCTCTGCCTCTTCCTCTTCCTCTGGTCCGAGGAAAAGTATTTCTATCAGCATACTGCTTTCCTTGTGAGCTTCCTCCTCTCTCAGGTTGAGTTTGAGGTTTCTTTCCCTCTTCTTTAGGTTTCCAAGTTCTATCTTGGGCAATTGTTTTTCCTCTGGATTGACTTCTACCTCGGCCTCTTTGACCTTTCTTTCGGCTCATCTTATCTTCATCTTTTAGAGCTATCTGATAAGAATATTCTACATTTCAGATGGTCATCATGCCCATCTCATCTTGAATGTCATATCGCAAACCATTCATGTACCTGGAAACTTTTTCATCATCGCTTTCCCGATGACCTACTCTGATGCTTATCTTGTAGAATTCTTCAATGTATTCCTTCACTGACATCAACTTCAGTCTCAAATTCTACATCCTCCGAAATAGAGTGATTTGATAATCCCTGGGTATAAACTTGGCTTTCATATTTGCAACGATTCTATCTCGGCCTTTGATTTTTTGCTTGCCCTTGCAGCGTCTGTCAACCTGCAGTTCATCCCACCATAGTGTTGCATGCCCTTTAAGTCTAGTAACGACATGTTTGACTTTCTTATCTTCCTCGACATCCTCATAGTCAAAGTATTTGTCTAGAGCTCTAATCCAGTATAGAAGTTATTCAACATCTAAGTTTCTCTCATACATGGGAATCTCCATTTTTTCTCTGGCACCTATCCTTGCAACAACCCCGAATAGGCATTCGTCTACAGCATCTTCGACTACAACTTCTTCTCTTTCGTTTCCAGCTTCATTTTCACTTTCATCCTCGCTGATATCCCCAGCATCGACTATGTGCCTCTGTGTTGTCTCCATAGCATCAAGTCTGACATGTAACTTATGCATTTCTCTTTCCACTGCTGGATCAGGCATTGGCCTATCTCTTCTTCTCGGTGGCATGGCTGAGAAATTTTTCTCTTTTCTATCCTCTACAGAAAGAAAAGAATTTGTTTTGTGCTCTGATACCACTTTGACGTAGACCCCAACCCTTGGGCCAAGATCCGCACAGGATCAATCGTCTAAACCGCGCGAAGAGTTAATTAAACCCCTTTTGGTTAAGCCCTAAAAGATTTCAGGTTTCGCGATTTGGAGGTTCCCCATGCTATGTCACAACTTTTAAAATCGCTAGAATCTGAAATGTCAACGAAGGTTGACTCCTCCAACGCGAAGAGCACATGCCACCTGTCACTCACTAGTTTCATATTTCGAGACTTTGAGCGAACAACTAACAGTCGTTTCTCTTCCCTTATGATTCCCCGAACTCCGAAATGTTGGAATGCCGAAGTGGGATTAACATCCCACGAAATGCGATATTGATGGCCTTTCAGGATTTTCCCCAAAGCTTGACCCTTCCTTTGACTTCCGTCGCATGTACCCTCTGACTGAGACTTGGAACCCACCCCTTCGGCGTTTCTCTCTTCACGATTTTGGGAGTTGTGTTGACCATGCAACTCCACTTATTGAGTCCCGAAACCCCAAAACTCAATCGGTGTCCAACGACTATCGTCCCTCAAATTTTCGGGAATTTCTCCTTTCCCTCTTCGGGATTTCGCGAGTCGGGAGTTTGAAACTCTTGATTCCAAAGTCACTGCCTACTCTACTTCTCGAACACCGGAAAGCCAAAATGATGAAATTCCACTCCCAAGACATGTCTCATTTCGCGACTTCAGGATTTTCAATGCAAAGGGCCTCGACTCCTTGTCATCAGAATTTCCAGCATGTTGAACCCCGAAATACCGAAATTTCAAAATTCCACACCTGATAATCCCTTTCGCGATCCGAGAGTTTGAGTGACCAAGGATTTTGGCCTGCACTCTGAACTTATGGATCCCGAATCCTCGAAATGATCTAACGGCTCAAATAGACCATGATCAATAGTCCACATTGATTTTTACTATCAGGGTGGTGGGTTCATCCAACTCCTAACCACCTTATAGCTCCACTGGATCCTACGATCCTCGTGATTTCACAAATTCTCCACGGAGAATTCTCACCACCAGATGCACTCCTCAATGACTTTTTTCCAAACGACATGATGTTCTCCCTCCTGAACTTGACTTCTATGAGACGATTTCGATATCCGTCTCCCTTTGAGCACTTCAAAGGTGTTATCCTTCCTGAGCTTTCACTTGCAAACTAAAGCTTCCCACAAGGATTGTTGCTCACACTCCTTATGGAAAACCTTCAAATAACCTTTGGTTATTTGGATCTCTGACCCTGTGCACTCCTTGCAACAGTGGTCCTTCAACCTTCCTTCTGGATTTATAAAATCCAAGGCTTCAATTGGCCTGTGCACACCTTGATCGACTCTGTGCTTCACCTTCACTTCAACTGGTATGAAAACAACAGTTTCTCTCCTGAGCTTTCTGAGATAAAACTTAGACCCTCGTCAACGCACACCTTGCGGACATCCACTGCACTCCTTGTAGGAATTCTTAGGAAGAGAAACAATTGAAACTCATTCTCCTCCTCTTTCATACTTCATACACTCAACATAAAATCATACACATAACACAACATTGAAACAAATGTATATAGAGAAACAATATTAACTGTAATCACACCATTCAACAAATGTAAACAGTAAGCATCATAACACCATGAAAGTTGAGTCAAAGCTTCATATATTAACTCAAGTGCTCCTGTACATGGGTTCTTCTCTAGAGTTATTTGTTATAGCTCTACAACTTATGAAATATGAATAATCATCCCCCTAGTTACAATGATACAAGGGTGAGGGTGTCTATATTCGTTTTCTCTCCTACGCTTCTAAACTGTCTAATCTATTAAATTAAATTTACCTACTTTAGATTAACAGACTTAAATGCCTATTACGTTCGACAAATAAGAGTAATTTCTTCAGATCTGTTCATATCTCCAAGACAAAAATGTAAGTATGCTTCTCCTAGCTATTACATTAATGCTTCAAATTTCAAAATTCAAAACGTTTTCATAAAAATGTGTCCCTTTTTCATCTTCACGTCCAGTTGTCTCCCGCTTTTACGTTGCTTGTTTGGTTGGATTCTTACGATGCTCTTGCATCATAAATCATCCATCGAAGTACTTGTAAAGATAACTCTGGGTTTCCTCACCACAACAAACTGCATCTCCTATTCTTTCTTAACTTCTTTCAAGAGTTCCTTCCCACTCATGAGAAGTATGCTTATGATGGCTTCCTCTTTCACTTTCTTCTCCTCTATCAAAAACAACATGTGTGTCCTACCATTCTTCTCCAAGGTGTATGTATTCTTCCTCCCATCATGAATGACATTCCTATCAAACTTACATGGTCTTGAAAAAAAAATATGGCATGCATCCATGGGAATTATATCACATAAAATTTCATCTCTATATCCTCCTATCTTAAATTCAACCAAGCATTGTTTAGTAACCATTACCTGGTGTCCTTTGTGCAACCATGAGACTTTGTATGGTTTCGGGTGTGTAGTTGTCTCCATCTCCAATTTCTCCACCATCTTTGTGGACACTAGGTTATCAGAGCTCCCACTGTCAATTATCACCTTACATACTCTGTCTTTAGTCTTGAAAGTTGTCTGGAATAGATTGTTTCTCTGCACTGGATTTTCAACTTATGCCTCTGGTTTGAAGAGAACCTTTCTCAACATCAGGGATTTTCCATCCTCTGCTCCTTTTGCTTCAACATTCCTTCTTCATTCTTTCGAAATGTGAGCTTCACCTCCTCCTTCTTTATTTTTCTCGGGACATTCCCAAGACATGTGCCCTGTCTTTCCACATGCATAGCACCTTACTTCTCCTCTGCTTCTTCCTCTTCCTCTAGAATAACTTCTTCCACCATCTTGTCTTCCTCAGGAAGTTCCTCCTTTTTCCGAGTGACTATGTGGTTTCTCAGTCTCGTCTTTGGATTTATGTGCCTTTTCATGGGAAACTCCCTTGCCTTTGTTTAGGATTGGGATTTTACCTCTGCCTCCCTGGCTTTGTTTTCTTGTCAACTTATCCTCTGCCTTCAATACAAACTAATAAGCATCCTCCACTGTCTTTACTGACATCATGCTGATCTCATCCTGGATTTCATACCTCAGGCCATTTATATACCTGGAAAATTTTTCTTCGTCTTTCTCTCTTTGTCCAGTTTTGATGTCCAGCTTGTAGAACTCCTTTGTGTACTCCTTAACTGTCATACCCTTCTACCTCAAGTTTTGTAACTTCTTGAATAGATTGATTTGATAATATTTGGGCATGAATTTAGCCTTCATCTTGGCTACCACTATGTCCCAATTCTTTATCTGTTGTTTGCCTTTGCTTCTCCTCTCAGCCTGCAGTTCATCCCACCACAGTCTTGCATGCCCCTTTAGCCTGGTGACAACATGTCTCACCCTTTTATCTTAATCGACATCTTCATAGTAGAAATATTTGTCCATGGATATTATCAACTCCAACTTCTCTTCAACATCCAAATTTCCTTCATACATTGGGACCTCTTTCTTGGCTCTAGCTCCCAATCTAACAACTGCTCTCAACAAGCATTCTTCAACCTCCACTTCTTCACTCTATGCATCACTGATGTCTCCAACATTAGGTGCCCTCCTCTGCACTTCCTCCATCACCTCCATTCTTGCACGAAGTTCTCGCATTTCCCTTTCTACAACCTAATTGGCTAAACGTGGCTCCCCTCGTCTCCTCAGTGGCATTGTGTTGATTGTCTCTCATGCACAAAGTACAAATTTGAGTTATTTTGTCTCCTCTCCTTTGCCTATTGTCTGCAAGAAAAACTTTAGCTTTGATATCACTTTATGGAACCCCCCCTTCTCTCCTAAAGGCTACGTTGAGCCTCTAAATGGACATCTCCACTACCCTATTATACTCCTCATTTATACCTTTTTGGCCTACCTAATGTTGGATAAATGAAAAAGAACACTACCATTAGACATTGATGAGATCATAAGGTAAAGTATAATTGAATTCATGCATTTTGTGGTTTATTGAGCTAGGAGACTAAATGTTTCATGTACTAATGTTTTAAAATTGCCACGTGTAACCTTTGACCTCTATATGAGTCCAACATTTCTGTATCATCTCAGCCATCTGGTACTTATGCGCCATATTTTCACTGTTCGAATCCGGTACCAGGCACACCTTCCATTCAAATCCGATATCGAACCATTCACTGTTGCGATCCGGTACCAATGGTCGCAGACTGTTCTAGTACGGTACCAACCACTTGCATTCTATTTGGATCTAGAACCATTTACCGAATCTCACCTGTCACGATCCGATACCAATATAGGACGAAGAATATACCAAGTTTAGCTCCAGATCGTGCCTAAGATAATTGTTGGATGTTTTCTTAATCATCAAAGCTCTAGAAAGGCTATGCTAAGCTAGTTTTTTTTTTGCTTCATCCTCATACACTTCGTGTCATGAGGGTGAAGCTTAAAATATGTAACCGAATATATAAATTTGACAATTGACTGATCTACTAAAGATTTCACCTGCTTGTGTTTCATGACTAAGACTATTTAAATAGTCATGGCAAGGATGGTGGAGGTAGTAGAGAGTTAGCATAACACAACATGTGAAGCAACGTTACATATTGTAGAACATATTTTGAGTTGAATTTTAATAGAAGGACACCATTTATCTCCATGCCTTGATCATTTATGAATGAATGTGAGTTGAGTTGTTAGCATAGTTTAATTCTATGTTTTGAAGTTTGAGTAAGAGTAATGTGTGGATTGAAAGCAAGCTTACTGTAGACTCTAGCCGTTGACCTGTTGAAGTGGAAACAGACCACCTCCCAACAAAGGTCAACATCCTTATAGATTAGTGTTAGTAGTTGATTTCATTAGTATAAATGTTAGACTAGATGAAGATTTGATCCTTTCGGATGATAGCAGTATAATTCAGTTTATGGTTTCGATTATATGATTTCTTAGAGATCTTTACTTACTCTGTTTTTCATATGCTCTGTTTCTGTTTTTATGAATTTGATTTTGTTTCATGGACATGAATGTTGGCAGCAATAGTCAGACATATTTTAAGGAGAACTAGTGAAGTTCACAACAACAGATTGTGAACCACAACATACTCAGTATATTGACTATTGAACTACCCATGCTATGTCTTCATGATTGATGTGTGATTTCCCTTTCAAAAGTGTGATTGCATAGTTAGCTTCCTGAGTCAGATAATAGAGTTGATTTTTCAAAGAACTCCATCTCATACTTGCATGTGCAATAATGGAGTATATAGGCTCTCTGTGAAAGACAACCAAAGTGTGTTTTGGTTTTCTAGTTTGCTTTGTTTCCAGCATGCATAATCTAGAATAGTTCTATACTCATGACATTAGAATTACCTTTCTTACTGGTGTATTCTAACTCTGTTGATTACGAATCTCATATTTAATGCATTATACTAATCATATAAGTAGCACAACATTTTGGCGTCATTGTCGGGGAGTTGCAAATGGTAGGAAGTGATTTTTAGCTTAGATTGTTTGCATAGTTTTTGAATGATTTTAAAGACTACCTGAGGGAGGAGGATAAAATGTTTAAGACGTGAGTGAAGAACCACACGGATACTAGAGTGGGGTTCTCTGAAGCCAGGTTGCCTTCTTACCTTCTAGATAGAATTAGGATTTCAATTCAGTTAAGCATTAAATTTCCATTTTATGCATAGATATAGAGATAATAAGGGTAGATTTGTAATCTCTAAAAATTCAAAAACAGCCCCCCCCCCCACTAATTCAACTAACATTGGTGCAGGAAAAATTCCACCAGGAGAAATTTCAAGGGGAGCCAGTGAGGCTCCATAAGAAAAACCTAAAACAGAAGAATCGACACTAGGGCAGATAGAACGTGAGTCTATTGAAGGAACTGAATGTTTAGGAGACACACAAAATCCAGTTTCTGAACCATACATCAGTGAAGGAGGAACACCTAGAAAAATGGTACAAGAAGAAGGAAATGTAGCCACTGAAGCTAAGACCTTTGGGTTTCCAATATTGGATATTTCCAGAAACATTAGCATGAAAAACATCTGACTATCATCGTTACCCACTTTCAGAGGTATGTCAACTGAATATCCAGACTTATTTTTATTCGAGTTTGACATATTATGTAGAAGTTATAACTACTCAGACGATGCCCAAAAACTGAAGCTCTTCCTTGCCACAATGAAAGATTCATCCTTAAGATGGTTCATGAGCTTAGGAGAAAATACAATTCTCTCTTGGGATTAGATGAAAGACACATTTTTACGGAAATACCAAGACTATTGTAAGGATAATGATAAAAATGACATTTTTAAAATGTAGCAAACAAAAGATGAAAGCCATGAAGACTACTTAGAAACGTTCTTATACAACTATCAGAAATCAAAATTATTCACCACAGACCCAGCTGTAGTAAGAACTGTATTTTTGAAAGGTATTAGAGATGACTACATAGAAGTTTTAAATTTGTTAAGTTAAGGAGATGTGCACCAAAATCATTTTGCATAGATTGCAGACTATTGTATAAGATACTCAAGAGGACAAGCTAAAACAGGCAAAGGACCAAGAGATTCTTTTAGCAGAAATACAAAAAAAAGATTAGGGACTGTCACCAGAATTGAGTTAGGAAACTTATTGGAGAACTTTAAAACAAACATCTTGAGCACAATCAGTAACCAGTTAGATACCCTAAAAATGAAAAAGAAACAAGAAGAAGAGGTTATTTTAGCAATTTTTTGTCCTAGATGTCGAAAGAAGCACGGTGAGAAAGAATGGCCATTAAATGTCATAGAAATTTGTGGCATGTGTACTCTAGAGCACCCCACATCTGAGTGTCCAAATTTTCTTGAGCTATAAGCCATGTATAGGGGAGGAGGAGTCTCACAAGAACAACCATAACCTTCCAGAAGACCTTGGAGAGCACAAAACCCCAATGCATTTTATGACCCTAATGCACAGTATCAACAACAATAATGGGGTCCTCCTCCAATTTCCTATCCACAATGGACACCTCAGCAAGCTCAAACTCAACCTTGGAAACAAGGTTGGAGGGGGCATGTTTATGGGAATCACTCTTACCCTACATATCCACAGTATCCTGCAAACATTTCCCAATTACTACCTAGATTTAACCCACCACAAATACAAGCTTTACTTCCAGCTCCTATACAACAACAATTTACAGTACCCTTGAACCCTAACCAGCAACAACAAGTACCTATAAATGCCAATCAACAACCACAAAAAAAATCTTCCCACAACCCTCCTAGACCAACATCAATCCCTGCCCAGCCAATCCCTAACCCCAATAATCGACCCACCCACCCTGTGAAAAATGTAGAAGTTCAAACCTTTCCCACCTATGAAATTCAAGTACGATCAGGGAAATCTATAAATCAATCAAATCCTGGAGTAATAATTCAGGAAGAAAATGATAATCATTCTGAGGAAGAAAACACTCAAACCACCCATGTAGAAGAAGATACTTCCCCTCCTATTCCAATCACTTCTCAGTCCATAGGTGTACCTCAACAAGTTAATCTTCCACCCTACCCTGAAAGACTATTAGTGAAGAAACCTTACCCACCCTTGCACAAAGATATAGAGGATGAGTTACGAAATGTATGTATAAAAATACCTTTGTTGCAAACCATCAAATATATCCCCATATATGCCAAAATCATAAGGGATCTTTGTATTAAGAAACCAGGAAGGAAGAAGAAGGAACCTCCCCTTGTTCAGGTAGTAGGACAATTATCTGAATTTATTTATGAAATTCCATAAAAATATAATGACCCTTGGAATCCAATAGTTACTGTTGAAATTAATGGTATTTCCTTACCAAACACACTCATTGATTTGGGTGCAACAATTAATGTAATGAATTTTGACACTATGCAAAAAATACAAATCAACCAGTTGAGACCAACCCAAACCATGATAGAATTGTCAGATAAGTTAGTCATTAGCCCTGCTGGAAGTTTAGATGATATCACAGTCACTCTAGCTTCTTGGGAATATCCAGTAGACTTTCTAGTCATCTACTCTAAATCATCCTCCAAACCAGGACACCCTGTGGTTCTTGGCTACCCTTGGCTGGCCACAACATATGCCTTTATAAGCTGTCGGTCTGGCGAGATGACTATATCCAATGGCACACATAGCCAAAAACTTGTTCTCTTCCCTCTTGCCCAACCAGCACAGGAAATACCTGTTTGGCTAGAAAACCCTTATGGAGAGGAAGATTGCATCAAACCCCTATTACACTTGAACATGTAAGAGGAATGCAAGAACAATCAGATGAAAAAGTCTTGAGTTTATTTTTGGTTGATACAAACTGCATTGAATATCCTAGGTCCTTTGCAGAATTGTCACACATTTTCAGTTCCAAATTTCAACAAACTTGTCACCCTGATATCACTCAATTATATACTTTATCACCATCTTCCTTAGAGAAGGAAGAAAGTACTAAACTTGTTGAGATTAGCTCAGGAAAACCTTTGTATATCAACTCTAGTTTGGAACCAGAACAAAAGACACAAGTAATTGAAATGCCCCAAGACAATTTGATTCCTTTGCATGGGATTATGAAGACATGAAAGGCATTCGCTCTGAAACATGCACACAACATATTTACACTAATGACCAAATCAGACCAGTTGGACAACCTCAGCGAAGGATGAATCCAACCCTCAAATATATTGTAAAAGAAGAATTACAAAAACTCCTTCAAGCCAATCTCATATACCCCATTTCAGATAGTCAATGGGTGTCTCCACTTGTCATAGTTCCCAATAAAAATGGTAAGTGGAGAATATGTTTAGACTTGAGGGAGTTGAACAAACCCACCCATAGGGATTATTTTCCCCTACCATTTATTGATCAGGTGTTGGACACCTTGTCCGGAAAGAAGTATTTTTCGTTCCTAGATGGGTTTAGTGGTTATAACCAAATACAAATAGCACTCAAAGACCATGAGAAGCCCACTTTCACCTACCCATGGGGAACCTATGCTTATAGGGTCCTTCCTTTTGGACTTTGCAATGCCCCAACTACTTTTCAAAGGGTTGTCCTAGCCATTTTCTCTGACTTGACCAACGATTGCGTAGAAGTCTACATGGACAATTTTACAGTCCATGGAAATGACTTCCAAGAAGCTTTGACTAGTCTGGAAAAATTCTTGAGTAGGTGTAAGGAAACTAATATTTCCCTAAGTAATGAAAAATCAAAGATGATTCTCACTGAAGGTATTGTTTTGGGACATCACATCTATGGTTTTGGAATGAGAGTTGATCCTACAAAAATTCATATTATCACACAAATCAGAATACCTTCCTCACAAAAGGAAGTTTACATCTTTTTAGGGCATGTTGGCTACTATAGAAGATTCATTCCGAATTTTACAAGATTAGCTACCCCTTTGTTCAAGTTATTATCTAAAGAAGCCGAATTTAATTGGGATGATGAATGCCAAGTATCTTTTGAGATTCTAAAACATAAATTGTCAACTACCCCTGTATTAAGAGGACCAAATTGGTTCCTTCCTTTTCATATCTGATGCCTCAGACACATCCCTTGGAGCAGTTCTTGGACAAAGGACAAATCAAATTCCTTATGCTATTTACTTTGTCAGTAAAAATCTGTCCCCAACAGAAGTTAATTATACAGTCATATAAAAAGAATTGTTAGTTGTAGTCCATGTTATCAATAAATTTAGACACTATATTACAGGATATCAATATTTTTTACACACTTATCATTCAGCCATCAAATTCTTAATGAAAAAACCTGTAACAAACCCTAGAGTTACAAGATGGTTGTTATTATTACAAGAGTTTAATATCAATATTATTGATAGACCGGGTAAGGATAATCTTGTGGCTGATTTCTTATCTAGAATGATTCATCTGGGAGATAACACACTAGTAGATGATAACTTTCTTGTTGAAAATTTGTTTTCTATTTCTACATTCACTCCTTGGTATGCAGATGTAGCTAACTATCTTGTGACAGGGAAGATGCCTCAGAAATTTTCTCCTAGAGAAAAACAGAAAGTGATTTATCTAAGTGCAAACTACATGTGGCATGATGATTGTCTCTACAAAACATGACCAGATTTGGTAATCAGGAGATGTGTAAGGAAAGATGAAATTCATGATATTTTGCAAGCCTTCCATGATGGTCCTTATGGAGGACACTTCGAAGACAAGAGGACCGCTTATAAAGTTCTCCAATCTGGTTATTATTGGCCTCATATTTTCAAAGATGCTAAAACCTATGTATCCAATTGTGATGAATGCCAACAAATGGGTAAGCCTACTGCAAGAGACCAAATGCCACTTCAATCCCAAGTAGTCATTGATCCTTTCGAGAAATGGGCATTATATTTTGTAGGGCCCATTAACCTTGCATCTAAAAAGAAAAAGTATATACTTGTATGTACTGACTATGTGACTAAGTGGGTTGAAGCAAAATCTTTACCAGCTACAAGTGAACAATCAGTGGTAGATTTCCTTTTTAATGACATTTTTACTAGATTTGGTGTACCTCGAGAAATTGTGACTAATCAAGGGACTCAATTTACCTCTAATCTAGTCAAAGCTGTTACAGAACAGTACCAAATCAAAAACAAGTAATCTACGCCCTACCGTCCACAGGAAAAATGGACAAGTAGAATCTACCAACAAAGTTATTGAGTCCATTCTTACCAAAACAGTACATCTACACCACAAGGATTGGGATGAAAAATTACTAGAATCCTTATGGGATTATAGAATCACCTGGAGGAATACAACAGGACATACACCTTACAAGTTGGTGTATGGGAAGTAGGTGCTTCTCCCCATAGAATTCTAGATCAAAACCTTCAGGACTACAGTACAAGTTGGCATGAACTTGGATGAAGCCCAACAATAAAGACTCTTGCATATTAATGATTTGGATGAAATTAGGCAGGAAGCACTTCAAAGAACCACCCTCATTCAAGAGCAGAGAACAAAATGGCATGACAAGTATCTCAAAAAGAAAAAATTTCAACAAGGAGATTGGGCCCTGTTATATGACAGCAGATTCAATAACTTCAAAGGTATGTTAACTACTCATTGGATGGGACCTTACAAAATTGACACTGTCTATGATAATGGTTCAATTAGGATAAAGACAATTGACGAACATCAGACACCACTACTTGTGAATGGTCACCGATTGAGAATTTATAACAAACCCCTGTCAAAAGATGAATTTCTGACTTGTATATTATAGAATTCAGATATGCAAGTGATCACTAAGGAAGGAGACCTTCCTACTGATCCACATTAATTGATTGGTTTACTTTTAAAAGAACTTTTGTGCATAGGTGCAGCTTGTGTTTTGTTAATAAGCTGAAGATAACAATGGATTCTTACCTCCTTTTGTTTTACTTTCGCATTTTATCTTTGTAAGTAGATTTCTGTAATTTATTTGATCCCTCATGAACTTGCTAAACATTAGTTTGTAGGCATCAACAATACTATGTTTTGGTTCGGTACCAACAATATTGCTCCGGTACCAGAAATCCTGTTCTGGTCCGGTACCAGGATTCCTGTGCTGGTCCGATACCAGAAATCTGTCCTTATATAGTACTATCAGGAAACATCACCTAATTGACAAGGAATGCTACGCATATTTCAAAATATTATGTCAATTAATATGAAGTATGAATACATGCAGTAACCACTTAAGCTAGAACCAAGAAGCCGAATGTAACATCAAATGACAACCCTTATGAAGCGATAATTTATTTTGGTTCTGTTGTTGACTAAAGGGAAGTGTCTTTAATTTCTTTTGGTTCTGTTTCTAGCTAGAAGGAATTATTTTAATTTCTTTTGGTTCTGATGCTAGCTAAAAGGAAGAATTTTTAATTTCTTTTGGTTCTATTGCTAGCTAGAAGGAAGTATTTTAATTTCTTTTGGTTCTGTTGCTTAACAAAGAAGACATAATCCTTACCTATGATTGTTAAAAGAACCATGCATAATCTTCTTCAGAGTCTAGAGGTTTCATTTATCCAGTATTTCAGCATGATTAAAGGGATAAAAAAATATATTAGCCTGCAAGTAACTATCTCACCCTAACTAGACTTCAATAGTATTCATTGGATTATATTTACTAAAGAGTAACATATGAGTATATGAACACTCTCTGTCATGGGCACACTAGGAAAACTTTTATGGAAGAGGATGTATCATTACCTTAAGGGAACTTTAGGTCATTCTCTTATGGACAAACTCACACAAAATTATACATTTGGATCACTCTAAATAAATAATGTGCATACATAAGTTTATTTTTCCTTCAGACAAATATTTAAAGACATTCAAATAAGAGAATATACCTTCCCACCCAATAACATCCCAACCTGTAAAAATGTTTTCAGACGAGCCTCCCTTGTCACCGTGCAAAAGCACTCTTTAATAAAAACTGAAATAGGTGACTATGGACAAGAAGCATCTTATGGAAAAAGGGTTCAAGAGACTAACCTGTCGGGATACTAAACAGGTCTACTGGCAGCGGGTACTGGTCTCTGGTATGACTAGGAAAACCCATCAGGGTACTGAACTGGCTTATTGGCAATGGGGCATTCTTCCTGGGGAAGGGATGTCTCTCACTAATTATCACAACTACCCAACCGGAGTACTGAACAGGCTTGCTGGCAGTGGGTTCTGGTTGAGAAATGTCTCATCTATACTTGTCTGATTGAAAAATTCACTTTTGTCATCTAAAAATGAACACTACAAGAAAAGGTCACTATTGATGAGATACAAACTCTAGATTAACAAACAAGATAATTACTACAAGAAAATGTCCATTTGAGAATTAAGCTAATTCAACTTTACCGGTCTGACATCTAAAGCCTACATTACCTAAGAAGGAAACTTCTTAAGAGTGGATCCCTAATTAGGGAGCCTAATCTACTTATACTGTGAAATTTATCCATAACATCTAATGATAGTAAATCTCTAAAGCAAGTTAGGTTGGATCTGTTCTTCTAGAAAAAATATAAAACCCTCTCTGTTTTCACTGCTGAATGCTACCCTTGTTAATAAGTTATCAAAAGAAAGGCAATTTCAATTTTTAGGCATGTGATCATATGCTAGGTGATAAATGTACTTTTGGAATTTGATTTGGTTTATTTTCTCTTTTCATTTTTCTTCCATTATGATACATGTTGTTGAATCTTCTTGCATAAGGATATGCAACATCCTTGGCATGGGGGAGGGTCAAAGGGCTCTTCCAGAACTCTTTTTCAGACTCACATCTCATCTTCAGAAACCATCATGTTCACCCTACAACCATACAAAACCAGACACAAAAGAAGACAAGCACAGAATAAATAAGTTTCATGAAGTAAAGGAAATTCCAGTACCAAGCTTCCAGAAAACTCCAGCCTAAAAAGATGAACTCTGACAATATGCAAGCTTCAAATACAAAGGTAGTCGCATATGCTATGGGTATTGATTATACAATGGTAAAAACAAAGGAAACATGGTATTATTTATTTTCCTTTTCTTATAAAACTACAATAGGTATGAAAATGTATACTAGATCTTATGACCTTAGTGTTAAAACCATGCACCTAACTTTCACTTCCCTCATACCCATATGCTTATCTTTAATCAATCCTCTCATCACATAAGCGATTGGAAATGAGTGAGGAAAAATCACATCAAAAGTGTAAATATGGAGCATGTCCAGTAATTATGAGCCACGATCCTAAACCAAGAACATGCTTCATCCTTAAGCATTCACGAATCTATCTCATGTCATGAGCCATGATCCAACATCAAATTCACCACTCAAAAGTCCAATCGCCTATCCTAAACAATAATGATGCTCGTACACCCAATGTATCATCCCCATAATTGCATTAACAAGCATAGATGAAATGGCTTATCTGGGTGGCGAAGCCATCCAGATGAGCCTCATCTTGTCTTGAATTTTCCCTTGTGGGATCCCTACTTAAACTTACCCTTCGAATTATCAACACCCTCACCATATTTTCGCATCATTACCAACCTTTCTCCAGTTCCGAGCCTACTCCTCTCTGCGATATCTGGTACCAAACCCTTACCCTCATAGCTGACCAAACCCTTGTGCCACAGCCTGATTCTCATGCACAGTTCATAAATATGGTTGTGAGTAGACATGAACCGGTCTTCCAGATTTATAGGGAGACCAAGGAGTTCCATCTATGTAGAGATAAGTATGCTAGAGTGGGATGGATTCCATTTTTGGAGAAATTCACAGCCTATCATGAGAAGGTATCTCAAGCATTTATTCAGGGTTACGATGGAGAGATTTTGCACATAGGGAATCTGTAGCTAACAATCAATGAAGAAACCTTAAGGGAAGCCACGAGATTACCTAATAGAGGAGCCAAGTATTTCAAAGGGGTAGTAATCAACAAGGAAATGTGACAATGATTTCTAAAGGAAGACCATCAACACCCTGATTGGAAAATAGGATTCCTAGGAACTATATCAAGGAAGAGTATCACCCAATGTTTGCTAGTCTTCAATGATTCCTCACTTGCGAGGGCAGGTATGTTGTAACATTCCTATATCATCTTGGGCCTTTTTTACACTTTGAAGGAGGTCCTGAAATTGATTTCCCATATTTTTTATGGATGAGTATGAACAATATGGCAAGAGGTGTCAAATCCCTATCCAAAACTGAGAAGACTAGCATTTATCATCAAGGTCTTATTAAGATGTTAGTTATACATGAAATCAAGAAGCAAGGTATTAGCTGGAAAATCCTCATCACTCAACACCTTCCCACAGAAAACAAACCTGTAGAGGGATCCTAGCCTGCTCCAGAGAAAGATAAGGAGCCTCAAGAGAAAAAGGGAAAGAAAGATAAGGTAACTCCATCTTCCTCCAGAATAGTGAGCCAAAAAGATAAAGATAGTAAACAAGTAGGGCCCTCTTCCACAGTCGATAAGATTTTTAAAATTCAAGAATAAAAAGGTAAATCCAAATTAGTGGAGGAGACCTCAATAGTAGCACTTGATGAGAAGGGTTTTAAGACAAAAAAATATGTGGAAAGAGAAGAATAACTTAGAAAATAAAGATAAACAGTCTATAGATAAATCCCCTGTAACCATTCCACAAATAGAAAAGAAGAAAAGGATGCTTGTGAGTACCTCTAATCCATTACTCCCTTGTAAAAGAACCACAAGGAGCATGTCAAAGAAAGGAAAAGAATTTGTCAGTATTCATACACATGAATACCCAATAGATCTTACCTCCCCTTCTGAAGACCTATCAGTCCAGGATAACATCCCTAGCTTGACTGAGGAACAAGTTACTATTACTTTATGTGGGATGAGGGAGGAAGTGGAGGAAAGAGAATACATCCAACCAAAAACAATGGGGTCAACAAGGACCTTAACAAAAGAATAGATGAAGAAAAAGATTGGGGAGTTGCAAAAGAAAAACCAAGAACTCAAACAAGAAGTGAAGGAATACCAACTACTAGACAGGTATATCAAAAAGGAAAACGAGCAACTGTAGGCAACAAACCAACAACTTCAAGATGACCATGAAGATACTTATAATAAGCTCAAGAAGGTACTAAGACTCTTACAATACATTAGGTTCATAAAAAGGGAGCTGAAAGCAGAAGCCTCAGCCATCAACATCATTGATCCATATAAGTAAAGAATGGAGTTTGTTTCAGTTGCATGAGGATATGCAATGATTTTGGCATGGGGGAATGTTGAGCCTCTAAATGGACATCCCCACTACCCTATTATACAACTCATTTATACCTTTTTGGCCTACCTAAGCTTGGATAAATTACAAAGAATACTACCATTAGACATTGATGAGGTCATAAGGTAAAGTATAATTGAATTCATGCATTTTGTGGTTTATTGAGCTAGGAGACTAAATGTTTCATGTACTAATGTTTTAAATTTGCCACGTTTAACCTTTGACCTCTAGATGATTCCATCATTTCTGTATCAGCTCAGCCATCCGATACTTATGCACCAGATTTCCACTGTCTGAATCTGGTACCAAGCCACTTTCCATTCAGATTCAGTATCGAACCATTCACTGTCACGATCCGGTACCAACGACCGTAGACTGTTCTAGTTCGGTACCAACCTCTTTCATGTTGTTCAGATCCAGTACCATTTATCGAATCTCACCTGTCACGATCTGGTACCAATACAAAAAGAATAATATACCAAGTTTAGCTCCAGATCATGCCTAAGATAATTGTTGGATGTTTGTTGAATCATCAAAGCTCTAGCAAGGCTATGTTAAGCTAGTTTGTTTATTGCTTCATCCTCATACACTTCATGTCATGAGGGTGAAGCTTAAAATGTGTAACCGAATATATAAATTTAACAATTGACTGATCTGCTAAAGATTTCACCTCCTTGTGTTTCACGACTAAGACTATTTAAATAGTCATGGCAAGGATGGTGGAGGTAGTAGAGAGTTAGCATAACACAACATGTGAAGCATCGTTACATATTGTAGAACATATTCTGAGTTGAATTTTAATAGAAGGATTCCATTTATCTCCATGTCTTGATCGTTTATGAGTGAATGTGAGTTGAGTTGTTAGCATAGTTTAATTCTATGTTTTGAAGTTTGAGTAAGAGTAACATGTTGAAAGCAAGCTTACTATAGACTCTAGTCGCTGACCTGTTGAAGCGACAAGGAACTACCACCCAACAAAGGTCAACATCCTTATAGATTAGTGTTAGTAGTTGATTTCAATAGTATAAATGTTAGACTAACTGAAGATTTGATCCTTTCAGATGATAGCAGTATAGTTCAGTTTAGGGTTTTGATTATATGATTGCTTAGAGATCTTTACTTACTCTGTTTTGCATATGATCTATTTCTGTTTTTATGAATTTGATTTTGTTTCATGGACATGAATGTTGGCAGTAGTAGTCATACATATTTGAAGGAGAACTAGTGAAGTTAACAACAACACATTGTGAACTGCAACATACTCAATATATTGACTATTGAGCTACCCATGCTATGTCTTGATGATTGATGTGTGATTTCCCTTTCAGAAGTGTCATTGCATAGTTAGGTTTATGAGTCAGATAACAGAGTTGATATGTCAAAGAACTCCATATCATACTTGCATGTGCCATATTGGAGTAGATAGCCTCTCTATGAAAGACAACCAAAGTGTGTTTTGGTTTGCTAGTTTGCTTTGTTTCCAGCATGCATAATCTAGAATAGTTATATACTCATGACATTAGAATTACATTTATTATTGGTGTCTTGTAACTCTGTTGATTACGAATCTCAGATTGACAATTAATGAGTGCATTATACTAATCATATAAGTAGCACAATAGGCTATGTGACCTCCCGGTCAAGGATCTTCAACTCCAAGACAAATTGGCTCTCTGAGACCTCAATGGTCTCACTTGCGAATTAACACAGGTCCTCTTTGTCCTCTCGTGTAGGTTCTGTGGCATCCACGACCTCTTTATGCAATTGTTGAACTCTCAGGTTTCATGTACTAGTTCTTTTCTCATTAGCCCCTTATCGCATGTGACCTCAGGCTAGGTCCTTTGTGTAAACGCATGATTGTGGGCATGCCTAAGAGTGGTTTAGGATCAGTTTCTTTTCTCCCTGCAAATTACCTCCAATTTCGACGTACCTCTTCACCAATATTGTGGTTTCGATTGCGGCCCGCCCTCAAAATCTTAACGTCTGAGAACTTTCTATCCCCACAATCGAGTGTGATCGTCGATCTTATGAAATTGATGGTGCTTCTGGACTAACGGTTGAGATCTGCCTCTTCCAAACCAACGATTCAGATCTAATTCTCCCGAATTGGACAGTTGATATCTACTTCAGGTCTTTACCTGAAGCCCACAGATTTATGCCACCTTCCCCCTGGATCAAATGATTGATGTTTACTTCGGGTATTTATCTCGGATCCACAGATTCTTGCCACATGTTATTCATATCTGACGGTTCAGATCTACTTTGGACAATCCGACGCTTAAGATTTCCTTCAGATGATCGGATGGTTGAGATTTACTTCGGACGATCGGACGGTCCCAAATTACTTCAAGACTTCAGAACTTTGGCGAGTTCCCTCTCTTGCATCTACGAAATGATAAGGCTCGCACACCTTGATTTGATAGGATGTTTGTTGGTCCTCTGAATCGGTGATCCAACGACCACTGTCACTCTCCCTCCTGAGATTTCGGCTTCCTTTGACCTAGAATAATTTCTAAGTATCCAAAGGCCTCGACCTTTGTTCCTCCTATGAGTTTGTCTCTTGGACCTCGTCTGCACTTCTAGAAAACACTATCCCTTCTTATCTTTCGTCAATGGACTTTAACTTCACCCTAGTGCACACTTGCGCTCTATGTGAAAACTTGCACTGGTTCTCCTTGAGTTTTAAACTTACTCAGTCTCTAAGGGACTCGACCCTTCTTTATCTTTCAAAAAACTTTTTGGTGCCCTCCTGGCACAGTCTGTGCTCGATATCCTGAGCTTTCAAACTTGAAACAAGTTCACCTCTACATGCACTCCTTGCGCTTAGTATGCACACTCTTCATACAAAAGTTCCATGCTATCTCTTCTAAGCTTCGAGTCGAAAAATACTCTCTTACATGCACTCCTTGCGTTCAATATGCACTCCTTGCATAACTTACAGAAGAGAACAATTGAAACTTATACTAACATCTTACAGTTTCATATACTCAAAATGAAAACTCATTCATTCATGAAAATAACAATAACAGGGAATTGCAAATAGTAAAAACACTATGCATTTGGATCAATTTTCATCTATTATATTCATTCAAAATTAAATGGCTTTAACTATGATCAAAACAACAACTAAAAACTCAGAATTTTCCTACTAACTCACAACAACCTCATTTGGGTGTACAAAACCTTTATTTATCTCAGAGGTTCCTTAGGTTTCCCCCCTACTACTCGTCTACTCGAAAAGAAAACCTAACTACTACCTAAGTTCGGTTACATTCAAGGCTAGGAGTGAAAATCCCAGATCACTCGTGATCATCAACTTCCAAGCGCTTGATCTTCTTCTGTTTTTCCAATCAGCTCCAAAATATTCAAAGTAACTCTCAGTGTTTTAGATTCTGAAATGATCCCCAGGTGTTGGGATCTCCTACCACGTGTGCTCACTGATGATTCTCCTGCATCAAAATGTCTGCTAGATGATATCTTGATCCACAAAATTGAAAAGAAATATCTCCATTATTGAGAAGCTCTTGGATGAAATGAAAGCGTGTCAATGTGCTTGCTTTTCTTATGAAATACACGATTCTTTGACAATGCAATGGATGGGTTGTTATCACATTAAAAAGAGTTTGTTCCTTCTCCATATGTGCCAAATCATTTAAAAGTATTCTCAACTGTACAACTTGGCATGATGTTGAGGTTGTAGCAACATACTATGTCTCTGTTGAAGATATTGCAACGATCAGTTGTTTCTTTGATACCCATGAAATCAGATTGATACTTAAATGAAAAGCATAGCCAAATGTGTTTTTCCTATCATCAATGTTGCCTGCAAAATCATTGTCTGTGTACGCTACAAGTGACTAATCATCAGAAGTTGTGTACCATAAACCATAGTTAAGTGTCCCTGGAACATACCTAAGTATTATTTTTCCAACTTTGTAGTGAGAATCCTTGGGGGATTCCATAAATCTAGAAACAAAGTTTGTTGCAAACATTATATTAGGTCTAGTTGCAGTTAGGTGCGTGATACTACCTAGCAAACTCTTATATACAGTTTAATCAATTGTTGATCCTTCATCTTGTTTTCTCAATTTAGTTCCTAGTGCAATAAGAGTTCCATTTGGCTTGCATTTATCCATTCTAAAACTTTTCAAAATGTTTGTAACATGTTTTTGCCGATAGACAAAAGTACCATGAGAAAATTGTTCTACTTGAATTCCCAAAAAATATTTCATGAGTCTAAGATTAGTCATCTCAAACTTTATTTTCATGGAAGCTTTAAATTATTCTAACATCAAATTACCTGTATAAATAATATCATCAACAAAGGAAAACAATGAGAATTTTACCTTCATAATCTAGTTTTGTATACAATGTTGGCTCATTACTGCTCCTGTTGAATCCATTGTTGATCAAATAGGATTCAGTTCGATTGTACCAAGCTCTTGGAGCTTGCTTCAAGCCGTATAAGGATTTCTTCAGCTTATACACTTTGTCCTCTTCTCCTTTGACTTCAAAACTAGGTGGTTGATCCACATATACTTCTTCTTGAAAATTTTCCATTCAAGAAGGTTGACTTTACATATAACTAAAATACTTGCCATTTTTTCTGAGCTACAGTGGCTAAAATGTTCTTTAGTGTATCTAACTTTGCTACAGGACAAAAGGTTTCACCATAGTCTATGCCAGGTGTCTAAGAGAAACCTTTGGAAACCAACCTTTCCTTATGCTTCTCTATCTTTCATTTTTCATTGAGTTTTGTTTTGTATACCCACTTGACACCTATGTTGGTTTTGTTTGTTGGAAGTTCAACAAGATCCCAAGTCTTTTTCCTTTCTATGGCTTCAATTTATTCATTCATGGATTCTATCCAATGTTCATATTTAATTTCTTCTTCAAAGAAGGTTGGATGACAGGATAGAAAGGAAAAATGACCTTGTTATTCAAAGTAATGGTTATGCTAATAAATTTCCCTTATAATTCTTTCTCACTGATTTTATGTTGAAGAGGATGATTCACTGCTAGAAGAAGAAACATTTCCATAATGTTTTGGTTGTCTTTGTACCTTTAGTCTTGGCAATTTTGGTGGATGTGCTTGATGTTCTGAATTTTCAGTTTTCTCATTAATCTGTTGCAATGGATTTTGACTATCCACTATATCATTTTATTTCTCACTCCATGATTTGTTCTCTAAGAAATTAATATCTATGCTCACCAAAAATTTCTTGGTAACTGGATTATGAATTCTGTAGGCTTTTGATTGTTCATTATATCTTATGAAGATGCATTTTTCACTCCTATTGTCAAGCTTCTTTCTGAGCTCTTTAGGGATATGTGCAAAAGCAATGCAGCCAAAAATTATGAAGTGAGACACATTTATATTCATGTCACTCCATGCCTCTTGAAGTACTTTATATTTGACACTTGTTGTTGGAGATATGTTCAAGATGGACAGTGAATATACAATTGCTTCAACCCAATAGTCATTGGACAAATTCTTTCCTCTGAGCATGCTCCTAGCCATCTTCATGATAGTATGGTTCTTTCTTTCAGGCACTCCATTATGTTGTGGAGTATATCTTGTTGTAGTCTGCATTATGATACCTTGTTGTCTACAAAATCTACAAAATCATGAGTTGTATCCACTTGTCCATCTGACTTGAGCACTTTCACATACTTCCCACTATGTTTTTTTTATTTAGCCTTGAATTCTTTAAACTTTGAGGAGGTATTTGATTTACTTTTAAGAAAACAAATCCATTTTTTTCTCCTAAAATCATCAATAAAGGTCAGAAAATAAGAACTACCAACCTTGCCTTATGCTTCTCTATCTTTCATTTTTCATTGAGTTTTGTTTTGTATACCCACTTGACACATATGTTGGTTTTGTCTGTTGGCAGTTCAACAAGATTCCAATTCTTGTTCCTTTCTATGGATTCAATTTCTTCATTCATGGATTTTATCCAGTGTTCCTTTTTCATTTCTTCTTCAAAGAAGGTTGGATGACAGGATATAAAGACAAATTGACCTTGTTATTAAAATTCATGGTTTTGCTGATAAATTCCCCTTATACTTCTTGCTCGTTGATTTTCTGTTGAAGAGGACGATTCACTGCTAGTAGTAGAACCAGTTCCAGAATGTTTTGGTTGTATTTGTACCTATAGTCTTGGAAGTTTTGGTGGATGTGCTTGATGTTCTGAATTTTCAGTTTTCTCATTAATTTGTTGCAATGGATTTTGATTATCCACTGTCTCATTTTCTTGCTCACTCCATGATTTGTTCTCTAACAAATTAAGATCTATGCTCACCATAAATTTCTTGGTGACTGGATTATGAAGTTTGTATGCTTTTGATTGTTCATTATATCCTATGAAGATACATTTTTCACTCTTATTTTCAAGCTTCTTTCTCATCTCTTCAAAGATATGTACAAAAGCAATACAACCAAAAATTATGAAGTGAGACACATTTAGATTAGTGTCACTCCATGCCTCTTGAGACACTTTATCTTTGACACTTGTAGCTCAAGATCTTTTCAGGATGAACATTGAATAGACAACTGCTTTAGCCCAATAGTCATTGGACAAATTATTTACTCGGAGCATGCTCCTAGCCATGTTCATGGTGGTTTGGTTCTTTCTTTCATCTACTCCATTATGTTGTGGAGTATATCTTGTTATAGTCTGCATTATGATACCTTGTTGTCTACAAAATATACAAAATCCTTTGAGTTGTATCTCGCCGTCCATATGACTTGAGCACTTTCACATACTTCCCACTCTATTTTTCTGCCTCATTTTTGAATTCTTTAAACTTTGAGAAGGTATCTGATTTATTTTTAAGAAAATAAATCCATATTTTCCCATTAAAATCATCAATAAAGGTCAGAAAATAAGAACTACCACTAATTGATTGGGTTTCTAGTCTGAGTAACTATGTTATCAGTTTATTTGTGAATTGGATAGCGTAGATGCATTTTTATTTCATTTTCTGTATATGAAATGTTATTTTACTTCTTTGTTATTTAATTTGATGTCTATAATTTAATTGGTTCAATTTAACTTTTGCAGGTTATTTTGAAGAATCTTGTTAATATGCAATGACTTTGTAGATGATAGAAATAAGCTTGCAATCTTAGACACTAACCTCGTGTGTAGTTAGATGGTAGAATAGACTTTCTTCATGTTGAAACAGAGTTTAAAACAATGTTTTAGGACATAAATTTAATCCATGCTTTCTTTGACAGGGTTTCGGTGGATGGATAGTGATATTGTTAGTTTTTATTTACAAATTGCGTATTCAAATGCTATTTAGTCTTTGCTTATCTAGTTGTTATCTAGTTTGCTCATTTCATTACTTGTCATATGCTAGAATAATGTTTAATTTATGTTTATGAACATTTCCTTTTTTGCAATTTGAATTGTTAAGATAGAGCTAGTTTAGTTTATGTTATGCAATTTCTTGCTTAGATTTAGGTTGCAATTTCAAGTTGTAGCTAATGATTGAATTTAGTATAGTATAAGTTGCTTATGTAGTATAGAGTGCAATTGAATTTCATAGGATAATCTCTTTTTATTGTTGACGGTTAATGCATGATTACATAATCACATGGATATGCAGGGTAGTTGATGTTGGTTTTATAATGGTTAAGTTCTCACTGGATTGCTTAATTCACACTTTTCACTTTGCTATTGAAGTCAATATCGAGTTTATCCCTCTTGAATTATCTTTCATTATTAAGTTTCATCGTGATATTATAAGATACGGGAGACATTCACATGACCATCAACACTATATTTGAGTTTTTCTTTCTTTCATAGGTTAGAAGATAGTTTCTTGCTTTCCTAGGTTAGAAGATAGTTTCTTGCTTTCATAGATTAGAATATATTTTCCTTGTTTTTGTAAGATAGATAGTCTTCTTGCTTTGGTAGATTAAAGAGTAGTTTTCTTATCATAGATCAAAGATTAGTTGTTAATTCCTCTTGCTTTCAATTTGGTAGATTTCCTTTCCTAAATTAGAAATAGTTGTGAAGTTTGATTCTAGAATAGAGTTTACTTGTCTCTTAGCTTAGTTAGTGGCTTATTGAGTAATCTTAATTAGTTTAATTGTTGTAGAAGTTATCCTAGGTTAGTTAATTGTTTACTTGCTTTAATAGGTTAGTTGCTTATTTGTCTATTCTTTCTTTGATAGTGTAGTTTCTTGTTTATTTACTTGTTTTCACATGATAGTTGCTTATTGAATTTGAATAGGTTAATTAAAGTAGTTTGTTGTTGCTATTTGCTTATTAGATGAATAGTTTGTTTTTGCTTATTGTTATGACTGAACTAGTTTTCTTTAAGTAGGGTTTTCATTTTCTTTCCTAGAACTATCCATTGATCCCTTGTCCAAAGGTTACCTAGGTTACATAGTTTAAGTTTCTTAGTAGGTCTTTCCCACTAATAGTATTTTCTTGAATAGATTATCCCTTAGATATCCACTTCCTTAGTTAGACTATACTACTACCAGCTCTTCTACCTTGGCATATATATTTCTACAACTCTAAGTTTACTTACCGCGAGTTGACAATTTAATTGAGGGTTTTTAGTGTGTATTTAGTGCATATAGAACACCCATCATTTTTGGCATTGTTGTCGGGGAGTTGTCTCAAGGTAGGAAATAGTTAGGAATTATATCACTTCTATACCTTAGCATTAGTTTGGTGGCGGGGGAACTTTAAGACGAGAGGTAAGAACCTACGCATATGATATAGCAGGTTCCCCCAAACCCAATGGTAGTTTTTCTTTCTCTTTTTCTTTTCTTTCATGAATAGATCTAGAGACCCAAAAGGTAGATACGTTAAATCTAAATTAGATCTTTCAACCAAGGTTCCTTCCAACCTTTTTGGGGGGAGGAACGTTCCACTCATAAATTCCGCAAACCGATACCGAAAAACATGATCTATCTCAACCCAAAGAGATAAAGTAGTCTCTGAAGAGACTAAGAGAGGGAGCACTATAGAACATAAAATTGAAGCATCAATATTAGTGGGATAGGAGGCAAGACCACTCGAGCCTTCTGCAGAACCAAACAATTCAACCTTTGTTTTCTTACCACCATCAGGAGATCATATATTTGTGGACATCATCTTTGTGTGAACCAAGTTTTATAAAATGGAAAGATGAACTCAGAAGCATCCATTAGCCCGAGGGAACTTTCTCAAATCCTAGCAGCAGTCAGGATTTTTTCTTTTCAGGAAGAACACATCTTGACAATAGCCAATAAGTTGTCTACCTCTCCGGAAATATTAGAAGAATCAAGGTCCTATGAGCTAAAAAATGTTTTTCCTTGGAAAAATGCGAAGGAAGTTGAAAAATTATGGACTACATCCAGTGGAGAGAAATCATTAAGACCTAAGATTGAGGAGTTCTCAACATCCATCTCAACAGATCCTTTATATACTTCATAAATAAATCATCAAGAAGAAGAGGATTTGCATAGCGTGATGAAGGAGAGCATATAAATTACTATTGATGAACATCAAGATTACACTGAAATTTGTTTTCAAGAGGTCATCAGGCCACAATACTATTCTCTTCTTCAACACCTTATGATGCCCAAACAAGTAGGTTGGTTGGTTCTTCATATCCAGGTAATCTCTGCGGTCTTTAAGTAGGGTAGGATAGTAAATAAATGTTGCATGTTGTTAGTTTAGCTTAAATTATAATGCAACCTCATTTTACATTTTCTTTTAATAAAATAACTATGAGATGCATGTTCCTATGACTTGATCTCATTGATATCATTAGTTTATTATATTTTAGAGTGTGGTTTTTGCAAACATTTTTAGAGATCTCTGTAGGTATTTATATCACCAAGGGTAGACAATTCCAAGGAAATATAAAAGAAGGATTTTCTTCAAAAACATTGTTATACTTGGACCTTGTTGTCTGCTAAGCATCAAATGAATAATGACTTGTTGTAGTTATCCATGTTTTTTCAAAAGATTTTCATCTTCTTTTTCTCAAGGCATTTTAAGAAGCAATAGATCTTGAAAACCTTCACCACTATATAAGGAAGTGACACCGTAACCATCAAGCTTAGAGGTCTCTCGTAAACATTTTCCAAGAAACCTGAGTAAGTGAGTAAAGTATATTTATTAAAGAGTAACAAGGAGGTCTGATTAGTGGTTAGTTATGGAAACATCACAATAACTTACAAAATAAGAAAGTGAGTTGATCCTAGAGATACCTTTATGTTCTTTCTCAATGGTATCATCCACTACACACTAAATAACTTGATTATATCATATCTTTAGATAGGTCACGTCCTCTTATGTAACCCTTACATCAAGACAATCACTAAGGAATATAACGGAAAGTCATCCTCTAACATAAATACCATCCCAATTGAAAAAATAAAGAAAAATTTGTTTTCAGAGATGTGCCCCCATATTCTTGCATAAAACAATCTTATAATAAAATCTTAAAAGATGGAGGGCCAGTCTTTGAGGGTGTAAGAGGCTAACCCATCGGGATACTGAACAGGTCTGCTAGCAGCGGGTACTGGCCTGTGGTATGACTAGGTAAACCTGTCGGAGTACTGAATAGGCTTGCTGGCAGTGGGGCATTCTACCTAGAGAGGGTGATAATCTGACCAAAAATAAATAATAAATTTAAACTTTTCCTGATGTACGACATTACTTGTAGACAAAGATGACACGAAGTATGTATGGTTAAGCTAAGGATAATGAACTCCATAAATTTACCATTGGGAACTAGCTTTGAGACTATCTTTAAACTCTCTTGCCTACCTCTTCTTATCTATATATATGATCTCGTATCCTATAGGTGGGGCCATCTTCTGACTGTCTCGTCAGACCAATCTGTGAAATTTATCTCTACACTTATCAAGATAAAAATCTTCGACTTTCGGGAGAACTGACTGGTTTCCTATACTTTTGATTGTGAGGTGTCACAATACTTAGGTGTGGGGTAGGGGTTTACGAGTTGACAAATGATAACATTGCCTAGAAGAAGTAAATATTTGTAAAATTTTATGTGTATTGTTTTCATGATATAGGCTATTACATCAACAGTCATTTTATTTTCGAAATGCTAATTCCATGTGTGTTATAAATTTTTGTACATCTCCTTAACATACCACTTAACTCGTTTATTGTCATTACAGACTATTCATTACAAAGTTATGATTACATGCCTTATAAAATGTGAGATAGAGGAATGGATTGTGTGAGCACGATGACAAAACAAATAATAATAGAACACTCTTATCTTGCATCTGCTCCTATTTAATGTATTCATGGTCTCTGAGGAATCAATTGCCTCAGCCAAAAAGCTCCTAAGAGTTGGAGACCATTGGTTTAAACACCACCAGTTGCCAAGAGAAATCTATATAAGGGTTTTCAAACCTGAATTTCAGAACATCTCTGGAGCTAAGGGATCCTCCAAAGAGTGGATAAAAGAGTAGATAATCTAACCCCCCTCTCAAAATAGTAAATACCTATTGCTAATTCATGGCACAAGTACGTGCCATATCTTCGGTCTGGGGGGAGTTTCCTGAGATAAAAGAAAACGCTAAGCACTACCCATTTGTATAGCAAAACCCATGAGAAGAGAAAGTAGGATTTCTGTTAAAATTCTATCATATTGTCTTTTTACAATGTCTTGGGATATTATATCAGCAGTTGTTTGTATTGGTATGCTAAATTTTGTATTGTTGACATCATTGTGTGTATTATGAGCTTACTGTGCACTTTTATTTTTATGCTATAGAAGACTTTGTATCCTTAACTAGTTCTTTGTGACAATTATAGATCAATAACACATTGTTAAACTCACTACATATCTATGTTACACACCTATGAAAAGAGGAACAAGGTTAAGTGGCTCTGTATTAGGCTAGGTATTTAGTTTAGTATGGTTTTGATTTGGAGTTTTCTGGATGAGAATCTAGGTTTAGGGAGCTAGTCCAGGGTTTCCAAAAGATGAGTTGCAAAGATAGAATGGGGCAAGCTAGGTATACTCAGTAGCATTTAGGATTTGTCATTGCGTATAGGGTAGATGCAGTGAGTTCCACATGGGAATGAGATCATGAATCCATTTATAAGAATAAGGTGTAACATAACATGACATTTTCATCCAAAACAATGCAAATAACTTTGAAACAATCATAGAAAAGCATGGAGGTGGCAACAAATTGTAGCAAAAGAGAAACAAGTTTTGAAGGCCTTCCTCGACGATTTATTTAATGAAAAATTTATGAATGGAAATAAGAATATGTCCTCTACACTCTGGATTCACTAATACAAGAAAAAATCCACATATAACCCCTTCACAATTGATTTGAAAACAAATTGTCCAAAAGCGCAACAACTGTGACAAAAGAGAAATAGACAAATAGGGGTCAAAGATTGGGCTATAAATTTTTATCCATAACACATTTTACAAAAATAGGACAGGTTTTTGTATATAAGGTTTTTATTAAAATAAAACTCTCTCCTTATTTTGAAATTCATTCCCATGTTCTTGGAATATGTGCCACAAAAGAATGACTAAAACAGGAAATTAAATTGGAGAATTTGATTTTTTGAGATGGGCCTCCAAGAAAGATAAATATCTCCCACTATATGCTACCTGTGTAAATACTGAAGGAGGATATTATTATTTGTTATGTCCTTAGAAACAACCTCTTTTTTTTCCGAAAATTCATCTTTATTTGGTCAAAAAACGGTTTTGAAAATAATGACTAAAACAGGAAATTAAATTGGAAAAATTTGTTTTTTGAAATAGGTCTCCAAGAGAGTTGAATATCTCCCAATATATGATACCTATGTAAAAAATGAAATAGTTTATTGTGATTTGGTATGTAATTAGAAATAACCTCCTTTGGTTTTCCAAAATTCATCTCTATGCCATGAAAAACATCTTTTTAAAATGATGACCAAAAGCAGAGTCAAAAGTGCAACATGGTCTTGTAGAACACTTTTGTGACTTTTCCTGATCCATTTTCTGATAAAGTAGTTCCTGACCATGTGTCTCTGAAGCTTGATGTCCATGTTGTCCTTTTTCAGGAAAATCTATAGGTGTTCATTGACTCTTCCAAGACAATACTCTATGTCCTTTTCAAATCTTGTCGCAATGGTGCCTTCAATGTCTTGTTTACATAGTGAAGGTAGATACTCTATTTTTTTAAGCTTTCCATTTTCGATTGTTAGCCCACTTTCAGTTTAATAAACAATTGAATTTTCCCTTCTACTTTTTAAAGATATTGGATAATATGTCCTCTCAAGTGAGGAAGAATGTAACCAACCCCCCACAACAACCTCTTTCACCATGGCCTTATCAAACTCATTGTTTTAGCCGAATTGGAAACACAGGGGAAACCTTGTGATGCATTCATTTATCAATTTGTAAACCCTCATTTGAAAATCAAGACTAGCAAAAATACATCATATCTAAGTACTATTTATCCATCCAAGCCCCACTCTCCAAGTACTCCAAACCCTCCTACACAATCCATTTCTTTACTGGAACACAAATCTAAGAAGCTTGTTGAAACCCCCACAGCCTTAGGGCACAACTGAAACAACACAAGAAGCATAAGGCAAAGTCTTCACAGCAAGAAGGAGAAGTTTCTAAAGTTGATCCTCCTCACCAAGCTTAGTCATGAGGGGTAATTTATTTTTGTTTGCAATGGGACCTGCAAAATGTTAAGTGTGGGGGTAATGTTGGGCCCGTGATATGATCGATTTTATGATAGTAATTAGATACTTTTGCCGAGTGTAAATATGGGTTTTTCATGTTTTGAAGAAGTTTTTGAAGAGATTTTGTGCCAAAACGCTATGATCAACACCAGGTATGCATAATTCATGTTTTATGATGATCTTGAGTGTAATTCAGTATGTTTTTATGTTTCCATGAATCTAATTCGCATTTTTGGTGTCACAGGGAAAAATCGCAGCTTGTTTGTGCTTCTGGTACTCAGTCCGGCACTCCATCTGGTACTTAGTCCGGTACTCCATCTGGCACTCTGTCCTACACAAAAGTGATGGGAGATTTGGTTGTTATGGTATTGGCATCCAACGATGGGCGAATCAGGGACATGGGTTTTGCTTGTACTCATCCCCTCCAGTTACTGAACTCTTGACAACTCGATTTTGGGTTGTTATGGTGGGCGATTATTGACTCTCTCTATTTCGACAATTAGGGCATTTTAAATGCAATTTACTATTTTTAGAAGAGGATCGAACCTCCTGTGGTCGACCTCTTAGTCTGTAAATCTTATAAATACCACCTCAGTGGTCATACAATCATTAAGAAGTCACGTGTTAGAGAAAAAAGATGATTTTAGCTCTGTTTTGTCATTTTCATTTTGCCAGACTATGTAAAACCTGCGTTTTTATTTTTAATGGTGAAATTGTTGTGTTGAAGTTCGTGGTGTGCATTTGAAGAGTGACCACGACTTGTTGGGGGGGGCACTAGTAGTCTGGGTAACTATCTTATCAGTTTATTTTTGAATTGGATAGCGTAGATGCATTTATATTTCATTTTTTGTACATGGAATGCTATTTTACTTCTTTGTTATTTAATTTGTTGTTTATAATTTAATTGGTTCAATTTAGTTTTTGCAAGTTATTTTAAAGAATCTTGTTAATATGCAATGACTTTGTAGATGATAGAAACAAGATTTCAAGCTTAGACACTAACCTCGTGTGTAGCTAGATGGTAGAATAGACTTTCTTCATGTTGAAACAGAGTTTAAAACAAAGTTTTAGGACATAAATTTAATTCATGCTTTCTTTGACAGGGTTTTGGTGGATGGATAGTGATAGTGTTAGTTTTTATTTGCAAATTGCTTATTCCAATGCTATTTAGTCTTTGCTTATCTAGTTGTTAGCTAGTTTACTCATTTCATTACTTGTCATATGCTAGAATAGTGTTTAATTTATGTTTATGAGAAATTCTCTTTTTGCAATTTGAATTGTTAAGATAGAGCTAGTTTAGTTTATGTTATGTAATTTCTTTCTTAGATTTAGGTTGCAATTTCAAGTTGTAGTTAATGATTGAATTTAGTATAGTATAAGTTTCTTACATAATATAGAGTGCAATTGAATTTCATAGCATAATCTCTTTTTAATGTTGATGGTTAATGCATGATTACATAATAACATGGATATGCAGGGTAGTTGATGTTGTTTTTATAATGACTAAGTTCTCACTGGATTGCTTAATTCACACTTTTCACTTTGTTATTGAAGTTAATATCGAGTTTATCCCTCTTGAATTATCTTTCATTATTAAGTGCCATCGTGATATTATAAGATACCAGAGACATTCACAGGACCATCAACACTATATTTGAGATTTTCTTGCTTTCATAGGTTAGAAGATAGTTTCTTGCTTTCATAGATTAGAAGATAGTTTCCTTTCTTTTGTAAGATAGCTTGTCTTCTTTCTTTGGTAGATTAACGAGTATTTTTTTTATCATAGATTAAAGATTAGTTGTTAATTCCTCTTGCTTTCAATTTGGTAGATTTCCTTTCCTAAATTAGAAATAGTTGTGAAGTTTGATTCTAGAATAGAGTTTACTTGTCTCTTAGCTTAGTTAGTTGATTATTGAGTAATCTTAATTATTTTACTTGTTGTAGTAGTTATCCTAGGTTAGTTAGTTGTTTACTTGCTTTAATAGGTTAGTTGTTTACTTGTCTATTCTTGCTTTGATAGTGTAGTTGCTTGTTTATTTACTTGCTTTCACAGGACAGTTGCTTATTGAATTTGAATAGGTTAATTATTGTAGTTTGTTGTTGCTATTTGCTTATTAGATGAATATTTTTCTTTTTCTTATTGTTATGATTGAAATAGTTTGCTTTAAGTAGGGTTTTCATTTGCTTTCCTAGAACTATCTATTAATCCCTTGTCCAAAGGTTACCTAGGTTACATAGTTTAAGTTTCTTAGTAGGTTTTGCCCATTAATAGTCTTTGCTTGAATAGATTAGCCCTTAGATATCCACTTCCTTAGTTAGACTATACTACTACTAGCCCTTCTACCTTGGCATATATATTGCTACAACTCTAAGTTTACTTACCGTGGGTTGACAATTTTATTAAGAGTTTTTAGTATGTTTTTGGTGCATATAGAACACCCATCAATATCCATACTCCATCAATTGTCCTACACTTATCATATTGTGTTTTAGGTTTGGTACATAGTAGACATCATGTATGTCTTTCTTCTAATCTTTCTTATTTAGAACATATATAATGTATTTTCCTAGAGATTTGACATTAGATCATCACCTAGAGATTTGATAGAAGTATCAATGCTAGAAATCAAATCTTTGTTACTTGTCATGTGATTGTTGCAGCCGTTGTCCAACAACCAAAAGTCCTTGGGGCACCCTTCTTCAAATTTATGGCATGAAAGAAACATTGCTTTAAATGATTCTCCTTCATTGTTGGAGACATTTTCTCCTCCTTCGTTATGATCTGAATACTTCGTTATGCATTCACTCTCACAATGACCATACTTTCTATAATAGTTGGATTGAATTATGGACTTATTTGTCTATTTTCTCCCTCTTTATTTTTTATTCTTTCGGTCTTTAGACTGTTGTCCTGATTGATCTTTTGTATGTTTTTCTTCTACATTGTGACCTATGCCTCTTTCTCTTAGATTTCTCCCTCTATTTCCTCTATCTTTGCTTATGTTGAAATAATATTGAGTCTTGAAAGCATGTTCCATAGACCCTTCTTCCAAGTTGAGTATGGTTTCATGTGATAGGAATGATTTCATCATTTATTCTATAAAGAAACTAAAGAAACTAGACAAATCTTTAGATTCTAAGATGTTTGTTACAACCATTTCAAATTTCTTGGGCAGACTTCTGAAGACTTTCTCAACAATCCTATGATCTTCAATCTATTCACCAGTCATCTTGATCTAGATTATAATGCCCATCATTTTGGTAATGAATTGGTCAGCATTCTCGGTCTCGGTCATCTTCAATGTTTCAAACTGAGTTCGCAAGGCCTGAAGCTTTATTGTCTTCACCTTGTCATTTCCCTATTAGGGAGATTTGAGAATGTCCCAGACTTGTTTTCCTATTGTTGCACTAGTTATTTTTTAGAAAATTGAGTCACGTACTGAATTTTGAATCTAGTATTTGTCTTTATTTTATTTTCTCCCCAGTTCCGTAAACGTATTTCCCTGTGCATTTGTCATGGTAGCCAAATCTACTGTTGTTGGCTCTGTGAATCCATTCTCTCTAGTGCCCAAGACTCTTGTTCTTGAAGGAAAGATGTCATCGGAAAGAACCATAAATCATAGTTCTTTCCAACAAGAATAGGTCCTTGGGTTCGCCCTAAATTGTTGGAGGTGGCCATTTAAAAAAAATTGAAGGATTGTAGATTTTTTTTTGAAAAAAAATACATTTTGTTTCTCCTCGATCATGTGCGTGGAGTGTTGTTGCGGTCTTGCCTCTTTCACGCTTAATAAAATTACTGCAAAAACCTTTTATTTTGATGTCGGGCCCTCAAATCGCCCTTCTATACTGTTTTTAAAACTCACGGAATCAAAGGGTCGCGATGACAGAACCTAATGAATGCTACAAAATCAAGACAAAACTCTGTTGGCAATATGCTGTGTTAATCTCTATTGGTTGAAGAATATTATTTTTTAAACAATTAACACCATGCATTTGAGAATTCGTGCATAGAACCATGTATTAAAAATTCAAACGCTAAATCAAACCCTAGACATAGAACAAAGAGCTAAAACCTAGCGCTATGCTCCATAAGACCACGTGCCACAACTAGGCATTAAGAGTATCGTTATTGGGCATCTGAGGTATTAATCATACAATACTTCAAAAATATCTCGAGATCCGATATACCAGAACTTTGTTGTGGAACCCGGATACCAGAGTATCGGGCATCGGTTATTTGAAGGATACAATACTTACAAAATTGTCGGGGCCGATATGGAACTGAGAGCGTCACCGTTGAAACCAGAACGCTACTCCGCAAGACCACGGGAACGTTAACAATATATCCTATTGCGTATCACACACACCACTTGATAGATATCGCCGAGGCTCGATATATCAGGACATAGTTGTATCGGTTATTGTTGAACTAAACTACGATAAAACTTCACAATATAGATGGGGCCTATACGGAATGAGAGAAATGGAACCAGGATATCGAATATTGGGATATCGTGTATCTATTGAGATTTGTGAAGGAGTTTTCAAAGTTGCTATACTCGATATGAATTTCCAATGGAAACATGCCACGTGTATACTGCAAAAACTATTGATATGTAAGTTATCATCTTTGGGATTTTCAAACTATGCACATGAGCGAGTGGAAGATGGATCACTCAAAGAATGAGTTAATCCATATCTGTCTCATTCGTTGAAACTCTCTCTCTTTTGGATTGATTGAACTTCTCTCCACTCTGTGAAGAGTCTTATGATGGATAGGACTCGACTGGACTGCTCTCTCCTCCTAGATCAATTGGACTGCTCTCCACTTTGTAACACACCATATCTTAGCTTTAGGTAGTTAGAACATTATTGTTTACTCATCTTAAAAATTTAATTACTAACATTTGTTTGGGCTCAGTTAGATTGGGATAAATATTTGAGATATGTTTATCTGAACCTAATTATGTATTGTGTAATATTATTTTCATCATTATATGTTCATTATGTTGATCGTTATGTGATTTGGTTAAGCATGTAAACTTACATTTATTCATTGAACATTAATACAGATATGGATTCTTATATGAAATTATGATGTATATACATGGATATGAGTTATTGGTGAACTAACCTACAGGTTGATGAGCTATGTAATAGCCAAATGACTACAGTGATGAGGTAACTGTTAGAATATGAAGGATGTGTGTTCGTTTTACCATTGACAATACCCTTGTCACCCAACCATAGGCCGAAGCCACTCTCCGAGCACCTTAACCTTGACTGAGAATTACTCCGGAAGCAAACCCTAGGCTAGATAGCCAAACAAAGTGTAACGCATCTTCCTCCAAGGATAGCGCACCAACAATAGCTGATTAGATAGTCCAAACCCTAGCCAAGAGATAGTCCAAGCCAACACCGAAAACTCATTATTGCAGCAGTTACACCTGCAACGCTCCTCCGCACATGCGCACCAAAATGGGAACTGCAGTGCGCACCAGTTGTTGCTCTGCAATTCTGAGATGTGACAAATGAGAACTGGCGCCCTATATTTATAGTGGTTCTCGCAAACTTACCAGGGCCGACTTCTCTTTCTGGGTACCTATCTGTTCAGTATATTATTATTATTTCTATCCGACTTCTTCTCTTGGATGCTAATAACCTAATATAAATTATCTTCTTGAGTCGACAAGACTTCTAGGGTTATTAGCCAACTCATTAGGATTTTCTCTTGCTTCCCGGAGTCTTCTATTCTCGTCAGGTTTACACATGGAGATAAATAACTCCCACATCTACCATAATATCAACACTCCCTTCTAGCTAGGGAGGTATTACAGGTAATGGTCTTGAGCACAAAAACATACCATTCACTTGGTAGCATCAACATAGTCGTCTAGACTATCTCATGACTAGATCATGAGCATCACCATCACCATCATCTACATCATCTCTCAAAACCATACTTCATTTGAGTAATTAGACATGATATTGGATAAGTCACTCACACCATAGAGTGATACAAGAGCCATTCTTATAATCTAGAAGAGTAAATGCTCTGAAAAAATCTTGGTTCATCATTCGTTTGGATGATGATTATCTCCAATAAACAATTGATAGTCTTAAAGGCAATCAGAACAAAAATAGAACACAACTGTGTCTATCCATAGTAGTACATAACTACAATCCAGTGGTACACTACCACACCAAGTAACACACAAGTACTTGATCAACAACATATAGTCACAAACAATGGAACATATCCACCACAATAGTCTACATCTACTGTCATACAGTCTTCATAACAAACATCTGATAGAAGCCTGCACAGAAACAATGTTATGATATAAACTGAATCATTTGGGCCAGTATTTCACTCACATCTGTGAGCTATGAAAGAATATCTGCCCTCAAAGTAGAACAATGAGATATCTGGACTATTCTTCTCAAGCAAGGAAGAATAATTGTCCTGTCTTCTGAACCTGGACCATTCCCCACCTTGGGTCATTCTTCCTACACTAATCAAAGTGCACCCTGGAGAGAATGTATAACCCTAAGGAATGTTGAGCCTAGACCATTCCCCACCTTGGGCCATTCCTCCTACACTAATCAAAGTGCACCCTGGAGAGAATGTATAAACCCTAAGGAATGCATGTCCCTGATTGTTGAGCTTGGACCATTCCCCACCTTGGGCCATTCCTCCTACACTAATCAAAGTGCACCCTCGAGAGAATGTATAAACCAGAATGATTGTCTAGACCATTTCCTCTATTAACCACAAGAAGAAAATATTGTCCTGCATCAACCTCCAAAATGAACCATTCATCATGTTAACCACAATGAGAAATCGTTGTTTGGCGAGGCGGGCCAGTCTTCTTGAGTAACCCTCAAGAAGAGAGACTTCCCTAGACCACTTCCCATGTTAACCACAATGGGAAGTCACTGTCTATGATACATCAACAATCTGGACCATTTCCCATGTTAACCACAATGGAAAATCGTTGTTCGTCAGAAGTCTCAATCCACTTTCCAAACAGGAAAACATCTGTCCAAGATGGACTATTTTTCAATTTTGAAAATGAATGTCTTCAATAATATTTTCAGTGCTCCCTCCCAACCTGGGAGTCATATCTTCCTTTTTCAATAAGGAATTCGTTTCCACGAGCTCTAGCTTGAGTACACAAACTCTTTCATCTTGGATAGAAGCTTGACCAAAAATGTCTTCTTATCTTCTCATCTGTGGAGATATGTATTGGAGAACCACTTTCTCCTTTCTCGACTTCATTATGGATAATGAAATGCTTGATTTCAAATGTACTTTAGTATGGAACACTGTGAAGTCTTTATGTAGCTTTGAACAATAGAGTATATCAATGTTGGAAAAACTGGAACGTATCCATGTGACACTTTTTCTATCATCATGAGATTTGATCTACTGAGTAGTCATCTTGATGTTATAGGGAATCTTCACCATGCTTTTGATGTGCACTGGAGGTTCTCCACTAAGTTATTTTCTTCTATCTGCATACAAGAGTCTCTTTCCGGTATGCCTCAAGGTCTTGAGATTTCTCTTCATACGCTCTTTATTCAATTTCTCTGGAGAACATTCTTTGCATTCATCTGATGTAGAACTCCAACTCATGGATGTTGTGGATGATATAATGACTCATGTAGAGATAAGTCTGGTTTACTAGAACAAGTAATCATCATAGTCTTCTCCCTCCATCTGGGAGAACCACTACTTCTAGATCTTCGCAGTGTTATCATTCATAAGTCTTCCATACACTATTCTTCATCACGACTTTCAGTTCCTCTGCTTGATTGTTTTTATTGAGTTTATATCAGGCTGACAATCTTGTGATTCTTGATACAATGACTGGTTGTTCTGGCTTCTATTCCTTTCTTGGAATCTTCATGTTCTTCTTCATGTTTAGCTCTTGGGACCATGGAGTAGGTTCCATTCCCTAAAGAGTCCATTTCTTTCTTTCATCATAGGATCACGGATGTGGATGGACAACCAAGAATACTTAGAGACTTTTCTTCGAAGAAGTCTTCTTCTGCAGTTGAACTGAACACGTATTGTCTTTTATGGCTGCTATCATGGATATACACTTCATCGTTTTCAATGGATCATAGGATTAGCTCCCTCCTAATTCTTGCTTCATGTATGAGTTCATATAATCGACTCCCTCCATCTAATAGAGTCCACGCTTCCATCTGCATCCTTATTGTCTTTTGCAATATATAATTGGCTCTGTTGTCTAACAGAGTCCACGCTTCCGTCTTGTTGTCTTCTACAAAAATGTCATAAGTCTTTTTCCAATTTCCTCTCAATTGTTGACTTCTTTCTGTCTTTGCTTCTTCTAAGTCTCTTCATGATTGATTCAACTTATCTTGCAATAGATTCCATAAACAAAATAGATCTCGTTAAACAACAATACACACATTTGCAAAGAGAATTGGAGAAGGAAGAAGAAGGAGAGAAAGAATGGAAGAATTCTCATTAACCGTTGTGAATAATGAATAATTTACACATGATATACTCTGTATAACTCAATGAGTTCGACTTGAGGATAACCAATGTGCCATAGTGGTGTTCTAGAGTGATCTAGACACACACCAACAGTTACGGAAGTGAACTGCCACCTAGTCTAGTCTCTCAAGCAGTTACAGGAGTGAACTGCCACCTAGTTGAGTTAACTAGTCAACTAATCTTTAGTTAACTGAATGAATAGAGAGTAGTGAGGAGTTAACTTAGGGAATCAAGGCTAATGCACCACTCTGGTGATGATACCAAGGCAAGGTCGAATTAGCATGGTGATGATCACAATGTTGCATGGTGACAAAACCAATGCAACATCTAAACTCAACTCAACTAGTCAAATTGAAGTGTCAACTGAAAGAGAATATTCTACAAGTGGAATATTCTCTCCTAAATTATAGGAGACTGAATAATGACTAATTATGACTAATAAAAAAGGAAAAACCTTAGGAAAAATAAATCTTAGGTGTGTGTGAAGTAACTCCAACACCCCCCCTGAACATCACTGTGGTGAAAATAAAGATTGGGTCTCGGCAACGAGGCCATGTTAGGTACCCAAGTACAAAATATACACTAAAAATAAAGTGAGGAAAGAGGGAAAACCTCATGGGAAAACCCCCCCTCAAGGTACAATGTATGTAAAAAGAAGAACTACAGTTGCTAGGCAACTGTTTCCTTCACTCCAAGATGACTTCGCATAGAATGGAATTTCTGCTCAGTGAAGGTCTTGGTGAATATGTCTATCATCTGTTCTGATGAAGGACTAAACTGTAAGTCGATGATCCCCTCATGTACTAAGTCCCGTATGTAGTTCATGTGGATATCAATGTGCTTCATCTGCTGCCTCTGAAATGGATCTCCGCAGAACTTTCGAGTGCTCTGGTGGCCACACCAGATGACGATTGGTCGATGAAACTAAATGCCCAACTCAGTGATAAAATTTTGTATCCACATAGCTTAAATGGTTATGTTAAATACCCCTCTGTACTCTTCCTCGGCTGAAGATAGAGCAATGGCATCTTGCTTCTTTATCGACCAACAGATAGGCCCAGAACCAAGACTATGTGAGTAACCAGATGTGGAATTGCGATCAATGTTATTGCCATCCCAATCAGAATTAGTAAACCCAATGAGATATAATGTAGATTATGTTGCATAATGAATCCCAAAGGTGATGGTTCCCTGTACGTATCGAAGGATACGTTTAGTAGCCTTCCAATGTATCTCATGTGGCTCCTGCTTGAACCTGGAAACTGCGCCAACTACATAGGAGAGGTCTGGTCTGGAGTGTGTGATATACAACAAGCTCCCCACTAGTTGTCTGTACAGTGTTCTTTCAACCAATGGAGTCTCCCCATCATCCTCAAGTTTGAATCCTGATAGGAAAGGAGCCAAAGCAGACTTGCAGTTTGTCATGTGAAATCTCTTAAGGAGATCTTTTTCATACTTGGCCTGAGACAGTTTGATGCCTGATGCATCCTGACTAATCTCGATTCCAAGGAAGAAGTGTAGCGGACCCATGTCTGTCATAAAAAACCTGTCATGTAAAATCCTCTTGACTGCAACAGTCACTGAAGTCGAGCACGTGGTGATCAACAAATCATCGACATACAGAACTAAAAGTAGAAGCGAATCAACTGCCCTGAGCATGTACATATTCGGGTCTGATTTACAATGTAAAAGTTCTGTGACAACAGGTAGGAACCCATCTTGGCATACCATGCCCTCAGAGCCTGCTTTATGCCATAAAGTGACTTCTTCAGTCGACAGACCAAAGATGAGTCCTGCATAAATCCCTGGGGTTGCTCCATGTAGATCTCCTCAGAGATACCATTGTGAAGAAATGCATTCTTCATGTCCATCTGATTGACTTCCCATCCCTTGGCTGCCGTAATGGAAAGTGACATTCATATGGAATCCATCTTCGCTACTGTAGTGAAGGTCTCATCATAGTCAATACCATGAACCTACAGAAATCCTTTGGTGACAATATTGGCTTTGTATGTGCTGATTTGTCCATCCGCTGTGCTCTTGGTCCTGTAGACCCATCTGCATCTGACAAGTTTCCTCCCATAAGGAAGGGGAACCGGATCCCAAGTCTTGTTCTCGAGAAGGGATTTGTATTCCTCCTGCATGGCAGATTCCCAAAAGGGATTTCCAACAGCCTTTCCATAAGACTGTGGATCGAAAGAATAAACCAAGAAAATATGTCTGGAGGGAAATGGTTCAGTGGAAGTGAGTGCAACAGGAGGCTCCTCAAAATCAGATCGAGTCCTCCTAGTATCGACTAGATCACTAATGCGATCCCTTGCATCCTGAAGAGTAGTCTGTGCCCACTTGGGCCTCTGCTCTGGCTCTGCATCTGCCTCTAAATGTACTGACTTTAAATATGAATCATATGATTCCTCTGAATAAGAACTCTCATCTGAACAAGAGTCTTCATGTGCATTCTCATCATCTCGGACAGGTGGAAGAGTGAAGGTGTCTGCATGCAGCTGTTGAGGTACATGCGAGACACTTTCCTTGAATTGGACACTATTCTCAATGATGATCCGGTCTGAGGAAATATCAATAAGCTAGTATCCCTTCACACCGTCTAGGTATCCAACAAAAATGCACTCAGTTCTCTGTGGATCAAGTGCCTTCCTCTTTTCAGAGGGAATCCATGCCCATGCACATGAACCAAAAATGCGAAAGTGGGTCACTTTCGGTTTGAGGCCACTCCAAGCCTCATAGGGGATCTATTTTGGATGTATGTTGCACAGTTAATTTCTTCGGCCATAGTCTTGGTGGTAGTGACTTTTCATGCAACATGAAATATGCCATATCCTTTAGAGATCTGTTTTTCTACTCAACAACTTTTTTTTGCTGTGGAGTGTATGGAACTGTATGTTGCAACTGAATCCCAGACTCATGGAAAAGATTATGGATTTCATGATTTACATACTCTCCTTCGTTATCAGTTCGGAGGAATTTGATCTTCTTTCCGGAATGTGTCTCAACCAGGGATTTGAAATATTTGAGGTGTTGAAATACCTCTGATTTTTTCTTGAGAAAGTAGATCCATGTAAAACGTGAGAAATCATAAAAAAAAATGAGAACAAACCTCGCTTTGTTGATCGATGGATGCGGAAAAGGACCCATGAGGTCACTGTGGATCATATCTAAAGGTGTGGAAGCTCGCTGAGACTTTCCTTTGTCGAATTTCTCTTGAGGGTGTTGTCCAAGAACACATCTCTCACATACTCCCTTGGAGAAATAGATGTCTGGTAGACCATCATATAGTTTGTTCTTGCTAAGATGTTGCTGACTTCTTTCTGTCTTTGCTTTTTATAAGTCTCTTCATGATTGATTCAGCTTATGGAAGCAACTGGTGCACACAATAGATCTCGTTGAACCTACAAAAAATAGATCTCTTTAAACGACAATACACACATTTGCAAAGAGAATTGGAGAAGGAAGAAGAAGGAGAGAAAGAATGGAAGAATTCTCATTAACCGTTGTGAATAATGAATAATTTACACATGATATACTCTGTATAACTCAATGAGTTCGACTTGAGGATAACCAATGTGCCATAGTGGTGTTCTAGAGTGATCTAGACACACACCAACAGTTACGGAAGTGAACTGCCACCTAGTCTAGTCTCTCAAGCAGTTACAGGAGTGAACTGCCACCTAGTTGAGTTAACTAGTCAACTAATCTTTAGTTAACTGAATGAATAGAGAGTAGTGAGGAGTTAACTTAGGGAATCAAGGCTAATGCACCACTCTGGTGATGATACCAAGGCAAGGTCGAATTAGCATGGTGATGATCACAATGTTGCATGGTGACAAAACCAATGCAACATCTAAACTCAACTCAACTAGTCAAATTGAAGTGTCAACTGAAAGAGAATATTCTACAAGTGGAATATTATCCCCTAAATTATAGGAGACTGGATAATGACTAATTATGACTAATAAACAAGGAAATACCTTAGGAAAAATAAATCTTAGGTGTGTGTGAAGTAACTCCAACACCCCCCCTGAACATCACTGTGGTGAAAATAAAGATTGGGTCTCGGCAATGAGGCCATGTTAGGTACCCAAGTACAAAATATACACTAAAAATAAAGTGAGGAAAGAGGGAAAAACTCATGGGAAAACCCCCCCTCAAGGTACAATGTATGTAAAAAGAAGAACTACAGTTGCTAGGCAACTGTTTCCTTCACTCCAAGACGACTTCACATAGAATGGAATTTCTACTCAGTTAAGGTCTTGGTGAATATGTCTATCATCTGTTCTGATGAAGGAATAAACTATAAGTCGATGATCCCCTCATGTACTAAGTCCCGGATGTAGTTCATGTGGATATCGATGTGCTTCATCCGCTGCCTCTTAAATGGATCTCCGCAGAACTTTCGAGTGCTCTGGTGGCCACACCAGATGACGATCGGTCGATGAAACTAAATGCACAACTCAGTGATAAAATTTTGTATCCACATAGCTTAAATGGTTATGTTAAATACCCCTCTGTACTCTTCTTCGGCTGAAGATAGAGCAATGGCATATTGCTTCTTTATCGACCAACAGATAGGCCCAGAACCAAGACTATGTGAATAACCAGATGTGGAATTGCGATCAATGTTATTGCCATCCCAATCAGAATTAGTAAACCCAATGAGATATAATGTAGATTATGTTGCATAATGAATCCCAAAGGTGATGGTTCCATGTACGTATCAAAGGATACGTTTAGTAGCCTTCCAATGTAGCTCATGTGGCTCCTGCATGAACCTGGAAACTGTGCCAACTACATAGGAGAGGTCTGGTCTGGAGTGTGTGATATACAACAAGCTCCCCACTAGTTGTCTGTACAGTGTTCTTTCAACCAATGGAGTCTCCCCACCATCCTCAAGTTTGACTCCTGATAGGAAAGGAGACAGAGCAGACTTGCAGTCTGTCATGTGAAATCTCTTAAGGAGATCTTTTTCATACTTAGCCTGAGACAGTTTGATGCCTGATGCATCCTGACTAATCTCGATTCCAAGGAAGAAGTGTAGCGGACCCATGTCTGTCATAAAAAACCTGTCATGTAAAATCCTCTTGACTGCAACAGTGACTGAAGTCGAGCACGCGGTGATCAACAAATCATCGACATACAAAACTAAAAGTAGAAGCAAATCAACCACCCTGAGCATGTACAGATTCAGGTCTGATTTACAATGTACAAAGTTCTGTGACAACAGGTAGGAACCCATCTTGGCATACCATGCCCTCAGAGCCGACGTTATGCCATAAAGTGACTTCTTCAGTCGACAGACCAAAGATGAGTCCTGCATAAATCCCTAGGGTTGCTCCATGTAGATCTCCTCAGAGATACCATTGTGAAGAAATGCATTCTTCATGTCCATCTGATTGACTTCCCATCCCTTGGCTGCCGTAATGGAAAGTGACAATCATATGAAATCCATCTTCGCTACTGTAGTGAAGGTCTCATCATAGTCAATACCATGAACCTACAGAAATCTTTTGGTGACAATATTGGCTTTGTATCTGCTGATTTGTCCATCCGATGCACTCTTGGTCCTATAGACCCATCTGCATCTGACAAGTTTCCTCCCAGAAGGAAGGGGAACCAGATCCCAAGTCTTATTCTCGAGGAGGGATTTGTACTCCTCCTGCATGGCAGATTCCCAAAAGGGATTTCCAACAGCCTTTCCATAAGACTGTGGATCGAAAGAATAAACCAAGAAAATATGTCTGGAGGGAAATGGTTCAGTGGCAGTGAGTGCAACATGAGGCTCCTCGAAATCAGATCGAGTCCTCCTAGTATCGACTAGATCACTAATGCGATCCCTTGCATCCTGAAGAGTAGTCTGTGCCCACTTGGGCCTCTGCTCTGGCTCTGCATCTGCCTCTAACTATACTGACTTTAAATATGAATCATATGATTCCTCTGAATAAGAACTCTCATCTGAAGAAGAGTCTTCATGTGCATGCTCATCATCTCGGACAGGTGGAAGAGTGAAGTTGTCTGCATGCAGTTGTTGAGGTACATGCGAGACACTTTCCTTGAATTGGACACTACGCTCAATGATGAGCCGGTCTGAGGAAATATCAATAAGCCAATATCCCTTCACACCGTCCAGGTATCCAACAAAAATGCACTCAGTTCTCTGTGGATCAAGTGCCTTCCTCTTTTCAGAGGGAATCCATGCCCATGCACATGAACCAAAAATGCGAAAGTGGGTCACTTCCGGTTTGAGGCCACTCCAAGCCTCATAGGGGATCTATTTTGGATGTATGTTGCACAGTTAATTTCTTCGGCCATAGTCTTGGTGGTAGTGACTTTTCATGCAACATGTAAGATGCCATCTCCTTTAGAGATCTGTTTTTCTACTCAACAACTTTGTTTTGCTGTGGAGTGTAGGGAACTGTATGTTGCAACTTAATCCCAGACTCATGGAAAAGATTATGGATTTCATGATTTACATACTCTCCTTCATTATCAGTTCGGAGGAATTTGATCTTCTTTCCGGACTGTGTCTCAACCAGGGCTTTGAAATATTTGAGGTGTTGAAATACCTCTGATTTTTTCCTGAGAAAGTAGATCCATGTAAAACGTGAGAAATCATAAAAAAAAATGAGAACAAACCTCGCTTTGTTGATCGATGGATGTGGAAAAGGACCCATGAGGTCACTGTGGATCATATCTAAAGGTGTGGAAGCTCGCTGAGACTTTCCTTTGTCGAATTTCTCTTGAGGGTGTTGTCCAAGAACACATCTCTCACATACTCCCTTGGATAAATAGATGTCTGGTAGACCATCATATAGTTTGTTCTTGCTAAGATGTTGCATGTATCTGAAATTCAAATGTCAAAATTTTAGTGACATATCCTACTACTTTGATCAGCATGAGTAAGGAGTAAAGCAGAATCAGATTCAATGAATTCAGAAAAAGTATATAATCTAGACTAATGATTTACCTGATCGGTAGAAACCATGGAGTTGGTTTGCATGTCATAGATGTCCACATAATTTGGTGTGAATATTTCTTTATTTTCGGTTCTGGAATTCGTCATCTGATACATGGAGAGAAGGTTGACAGAAATCTTGGTAATATGCAACACATTCTCAAAGATTTTGTTGGTGAGTTCAATCCTTACTTTGTCGGTGACTTCGACAGAAGAGTTGTCCCCCATAAGAATAGGAGGACCTTTGCATGGATCTAAGGAATAATAGATTACTTCTGAGGTAGTCATCTGATGTGATGCTCCTAAATATACAATCCAAGCATCGGGAGAGGAGTTGATGGGAATCAAGGCATGGCTACAATTTCCTTTCTTGGAATTCAAATCTTCTGTCTTCTTCTTCTTTGCACCCTCGAGGATGTGATCTCCAAGGTTGTTTTGTTGAAGTATTTGAGACATTAGAGGTATTTTTTTTTGCATGCATGTGGATTCTGAATGAAATCCTTTGTGACAGTACGTGCATTTCTCCCCTTTTCTTTCATTTTCCCCTTTGGATCCAGAGGCATCGGTGAACGATTTTGTGTACCCTTCCTTCTTCAGATGTGCATGAGATTTTTTTTTATATTTAAATTTATATTTCTGATATTTGTGGCTTCCATCATGCACAATGAGTGCATGCACCCTTGTTCCTTTGATTGTGCCCATGTTGATGAGCTTGGTTTGCTGCTCTTGTGTAATGGATTCGATAAAGTCCTCAAGAGAAGGCATCTTCTAGGTGGCTCCAGAGGTGAATCTGAAAGTATGGAATGTGGATACGAATACAAAGAATTCGGGACCAATCCTGGAGAGAATGGTGAGAACCATTTGTTTCTTCTCCGCCTATTTATCAACCCCGGAAGATTTGATTTGCGACAATAAATTCTTGAATTTTGTAAAGAAATCTTGGATATTGTCGAAGATTTTTGGATCCAATGTGAGCAGCTCCACCTCCAGCATGTGTGCCCTCATCTCATATTTTTTTCCAAAGAGCCCTTCCAAGGTTTTCCAGGCTTCATTGGGAGTCTTACAGGAAGATATGTGAAAAAGGAGATCAGGAGAAATAAGACTGCAAACTGTTCCGAGTGCCTCATCCATGCGATTTAAGTACTTGGATTTTTCTATGGCTAGTGTCGGCTCTATATTTGTATTCATGGTTAACCTGTAAAACCCTATTGATCAGATATGTATGTCTATCTTCTCCTTCCATGCAAAATAGTTGTAAGGTGACGTCAACCTGCCCCTCAGCGGGCGGTTGCGCTCACCAGGACCTTCAAAAACACGGCCCGAAGAGTCAAAGCCCTTCCTACTCCCTCGGGAGTACTTTACCCACAGAATCCTCCTCGCGATCTCCCCTTCTTCACAAATTGGGAAATCGGCGTTCGCGCTATCGCGAACCCTGTGTGCACTTCCTGTGCAATCCAAATCTCCGAACCCCGATCCCCGATGTCAACGGTCAACGCTTCTATGTGTCGGGGATTTCCCTATCGGGAAATTGGTACATGAAAGGTATCGAGTCACTCACCTTTCACAACTCCGAACGCCGATGCGCGATGCCACGTGTAATACTCCACACACTCTTCGTGGGACCCGTCGCAACTCGGGACTTCGCTATTCTCCTGTGCTTCTTTCGACTTTGAAAACGCCGAAGTGTCGAGTCCCGACTCCTCGGGATCTCGTGCCACCTGTCCCTCCGATGATCAACGGCTCCGATTAAATCGGGGGATCGCGATTCGCGATTTCGACGTGCGTGCAACTCTTTCACTCGCCAACCCCGATATGCCGATATGCAGTGGAAAACAGACTCCTCCACGCGCCTGCGAGTTAACTCCCTCGCAGCTCCTCCGCGATCTGACAGTCTGCGGGGTTTCAAAGATCTACTCGACAGCTTCAAGTCGTCGATTCTCTTCCTCTTGAAGAGTTCTCCGCTTCACCACCTTCTCTCTGTATGGAACTCACTGAGTCTGCTCCCACCGTGAAGCAAAGATGCTATCCCTCTTGAGCTTTGTTCCTCAGACTCCTTCAGAGCTCCTCTCGCCCTCCTGTGTTCGACTTCCAACAGCTCTCCAAGAGTTGAAGTCGTTTAGACCCGGTGCACGTCCTGCTAATATCAGTCCGGTCCTCCTTCTCTCAGACTCGTCTCTGAGACTTCGAATTCGACCTGCACTCACCTGCATGGTTCGAATAACCCAACACAGCTCTGGGATATGAGGATAAGAGTTTAACTGTAGAGCCTCCTCAACGCACTCTATGCGGAGGAATTCAACTGCACTCTATGCAGGAATCTCCTGGCTCAAACAGAGAAACAATTAAACCTCATTCACTTCATTCCCTCAGGTTTCGCACCTGATATGCAATCACATATGCAGCATAAAGAAGATAAGCATAAAAAGAAGCAAACATGGAAAGGCACAATGTCAACAACACACAGAGATCAAACACATCCATGGAATTGAATTAAAGCTTTTCCTATTAATTCAATATTTGTACATGGAGGTTCTTCACAAGCTCTCTACTCTGCCCTTCTGCTCTCAATGCTAATGCTGAAAATAATCTGAATGAGAATGATACAATGTACAAAGGAGGGTGCCTATATTCGTTTTCCCTCTTGAAATCTAAAACTGTCTAATCTACAACTAACCCTATCTACCAGCATTAAAACTATTAAATGCCTTCCTATCTATATTATATTACAAGTGCGCCCGGCCTTGAATGCCTTTATTTAAACGGCGGCGCAACAATCTTCATAGTAATTCAAAAATGTATGCGCTGGTGCCGTCCAGCTGTTCTTCTCTTTCCTCCACGCTGGCTCGCTTGATGGAGTCGTAGATGCTCCTGCATCATACTCCTCGGCTCAAAAGATTTCATGGGCTCCTGTCCATGAGCTGCTGCACGGTGTGACCATGCTCTTGTATCACTGCCTCTGTTTCCCAGCTTGCATCCTCCACGGGGTGATTCTTCCATTTCACCAGGTATTCAAAATATTGCTTTCTCCTAGTCTTTTTTCCAACTCTTTTATCCAGTATGCACTCCATCTGCGGCTTCTGTGCAACTGGTAGTTGTTTCTTCCACTGAATCACTGGTTCCTCAGTTCCAGTGTCGGCTTCCTTGGCCCTGTATGGGTATAAATCCGAAACGTTGAAAATCGGAGATATCCCCATGCCTTCTGGCAACTCAAGCTCATACGCATTTTCGCCGAATTTTCTCAGGATTCGGCACTGTCCAATTTTCTTCATCTTGAGCTTGTTATACGTTCCCCTTGGGAACCTTTCCTTTCTCAGATGTGCTAGAACCATGTCTCCAACTTCAAACTGAAGCTGTCTCTTTCTTTGATCGGCTCTGCGCTTGTACTCCTGGTTCTCTTTCTGCAGTTGCTGCTTCACATGTGCGTGAAGTTCTTGCATTGCCTCAGCAAATTCTTCATCTCTCGCGCTGCTGGTCTCAGCCTGTTCTGACTCCCTGAGTTCAGATACTCCTCTTGGCTGTGTCCCATACAAAATCTGAAATGGGATCTTACCTGTACTCCGATTCACCGAATCGTTGTACGCAAACTTTGCCTGTGGTAGGATCTGATCCCAACTGCTGTGATGCTCAGTCACCAGGCTTCTCAACAGATCCCCCAAGCTTATGTTGACTACTTCGGTCTGTCCATCTGTTTGTGGATGGTATGCTGAGCTGAACGCCAAATTATTCCCCAGCTTCTTCCATAGCGTCCTCCAAAAATGACCTATGAACTTGGTATCCTGATCCGAGACTATGCTCCTCGGCAATCCATGCAATCACACAATCTCTTTGAAAAACAAATTCGCGATGTGTGTCGCATCACTTGTCTTGTGACACGGTATGAAATGTGCCATCTTCGAGAACCTATCCACCACCACAAAGATGGAATCAACTCCTCGCTGTGTTCTCGGAAAACCCAACACAAAGTCCATGCTAATGGCTTCCCATGGCCTCTCGGGTATGGGCAACGGCTGATAGAATCCTGTGTTCTGCTTTCTTCCCTTCGCATGTTGACATATCCTGCACCTGTCAACAAAATTCTTTACATCTGCACGCATGCCCGGCCAGTAATATGATTCGCTCAGCTTGGCGAATGTTTTGTCATGTCCGAAGTGACCTGCCAGTCCACCACTATGCTTCTTCTTCACCAAATTCTCTCTCATAGAGCAATTCGGTATGCACAGTTGATTTCCTTTGAACAACAATCCATCTTGGATCAGGTACTCAATCCACGGACTCCTATCCCTGAAAACTGGATTCTCGGTTGCTTCATAAGATTCCCCGAAATCAGTATCACTTGCATACATATCCTTCAGGTTCTCAAAACCCAAAGTCTTGACCCTGAATTCCTGCAGTAATAGACATTTCCTGCTCAAGGCATCTGCCACCTTATTTGCAGTCCCCGAAATGTGCTTTATGACAAAGGTGAAATTTTGCATGTATTCCACCCACTTCGCATGCTTCTGATTCAGCTTCTCCTGCTGACTTACGAATTGCAATGCATGGTTGTCGGTGTACAACACAAACTCCTTGGGTATGAGATAATGCCTCCACTTCTTCAATGCCTGTATGATGGCATAGAATTCTTTGTCATATGTGGAGTACTTCAGTTTTGCATCATCCAGCTTCTCGCTGTAGTATGCTACAGGTCTGTCATCCTGACTCAGAACCCCTCCAACAGCATACCCACTAGCATCACACTTCACTTGGAAGGTCTTCTGAAAATCAGGCAGCACCAGAATTGGCTTCTCTGTAATCTTTCGCTTCAACAAATTGAAGCTTCTCTCAGCCTCGGCTGTCCACTGAAAAACCTTGTGCCGCTTTTTCACAGTATCCATCATCGCGACGCTAATTCCACTAAAGTTACGAATGAATTTCCTGTAGAAACTAGCAAGTCCATGGAAGCTTCTTACCTCAAAAATATTCCTCAGCGATGGCCATTTCCTGATCACTTCCACCTTCTCAGGATCCATCTTCAATTCATTCGCTGAAATCACAAAACCCAAATAAATGAGTTCTGTCTGCATGAAGGAACATTTCTTCAAATTGATCAGCAACTTCTCCTGCTGGAGTCTCCTCATCACCGTAGCCAAATGCCTCACGTGTTCAGCTCTAGTCTTGCTGAATATCAATATGTCGTCCAAGTACACGACCACAAATTTGCCAATGAATTCCCGCAGGACTTCATTCATCAGCCGCATAAATGTTCTCGGCGCGTTTGTCAAGCCAAACGGCATGACCAGCCATTCGTACAAACCCTCGTTTGTCTTGAATGATGTTTTCCATTCATCTCCCTCTCTCATCCGGATCTGATGATATCCTCTCTTGAGATCTATCTTAGAAAAATAATTTGCCCCACTCAGGCAATCCATCAAGTCGTCCATTCTCGACAATGGGAACCTGTACTTGATGGTAATCTTGTTAATCGCCCTGGAGTCTGTACACATCCTCCAGCCTCCATCCTTCTTTGGACTCAGTACTGTCGGAACAGCACATGGACTAAGACTCTCTCTGACCAGTCCCTTATCCTGCAGATCATGTACCTGCCTTTTGACTTCCTCGTTCTCCTGAGGTGTCAATCTGTATGCTGCCTTGTTCGGCAAACTTGCTCCGGGTATGAGGTCAATGTGATGACTCACACTCCTCATCGGTGGTAATGAACGCGGCAGTTCATCCACGATGATATCAACAAACTCTCCCAGCAGTTGTTGAATCTCTTCTGGCAAGTCGTCCACTCTTGTGCTTGTTAAGACAATTCTCGGCTTCCTGACAACAAAGAACTGTGGATCTTCATTCTTCTCCATCTCTGTGAGAAGCTCCTTCCCACTCATGAGAAGTATCGTGCTGCTAACTTCCGGCTTGACCACCTTATCCTTTATCGGCAGCAATTTATGGATTCTTCCATCCTTCTCCAAGGTGTATGTGTTCATCCTCCCATCATGAACAACATTCCTATCATACTGCCATGGCCTACCCAGCAGTACATGACACACGTCCATGGGAATAACATCGCACAGAATCTCATCATGATAATTCCCAATTTTAAATTTAACTAAGCATTGTTCAGTGACACTTACCCGGTGTCCTCTCTGTAACCACGAGACTTTATATGGGCTCGGGTGCTTAGTTGTTGTCAGCTCCAGTTTCTCCACCATCTCGGTTGCAACGAGATTGTCAGTGCTCCCCCTGTCGATGATGACTTTTCACTTTCTATCCTTGGTTGTGCAAGCTGTCCTAAACAGTCTGCTCCGTTGCACTGAGCTGTCCACCTCTTCCTCAGGTGTCAAAAGGATCTTATGCGTCCCCAATGACCTACCGCTATTAGCATCCTCGCTCTCAACATCACGCTTTTGCGCCTCAGTGATGTGAGACTTTCCTCCGTCCACTTTCCTATCTGGACAGTCAACGGATTTGTGTCCATCTTTACCACACGTGAAACATGTGATAACTCCTCCTCGTCCTCTGCCTCTACCTTGGGTACGAGGAAATGTGTTCACGTCAGCATACTCTCCTTGCTGATCATTTTGCTGCCTCCTCGGCTCAAAATTTTGCTGCCTCTGCTGCAAGGTTCCACCTCTTTCATCTCTTCCCTGAGGTCTCTTCCAATCCTCCTTTGGCTTCTGATATTCTTTCTGGGAAACTGCCTTGCCTCTTGGCTAACTTCTGCCTCACCCTCGCTGTCCTTGCTTGCGGCCCAGCTTTTCTTCGGATTTTAGAGCCATCTGGTACGCATCCTCAACTGTTCAGATGGTCAGCATGCTCAGCTCGTCCTGAAGGTCATACCTGAGGCCATTCAGGTATCTCACCACCCTTTCGTCATCACTCTCCCGATGACCAGCTCGAATGTTGAGCCTATAGAACTCCTCGGTGTACTCCTTCACCATCATCAACTTTTGTCTCAGGTTCTGCCTGCGCCTGAACAGAGTGATCTGGTAGTCCCTCGGAATGAACTTCGCCTTCATCTTGGCGATCATCCGATCCCAGCTCTTGATTTTCGATTTTCCTTTGGAACGTCTGTATGCCTGCAGCTCGTCCCACCATAAGGCTGCATGTCCCTTCAGCTTCGTGGCTGCATGCCTTATCTTCTTGTCCTCTTCGATATCTTCGTAGTCGAAGTAGGTGTCGAGCGCTCGGATCCAATCCAGCAACTCCTCTGCATTTAGACTTCCCTCATAGATGGGAATGTCCATCTTCGTCTTCGAGCTCATCCTCGAAATAGCTCTGATCAACCTCTCTGTTGATGCATCTTCTGTTGTGACCTCTTCCTGGTCATGTCTAGCTTCCTCTTCAACTTCGGAATCGTTGAACTCTGCTGTACCAGCTCCACGCCTCTGGGTGGTTTCCATCTCCTCGAGTCTCACCCTGAGATCTCGTATCTGACGTTCCATTTCTGGGTTGCCTGCTGGCCTAGCCCTTCTTCGTGCGTCCCTGTCTTCCCGATCAGGTCACTGCCTCTCCCTTCTGGGCGGCATTGTATCTTCTTCTCTCTGCTACCCAAACAAAGGGAACTTCTTTGCCACTCTGATACCACTTTGACGTAAGTCATGTGTATAATAGTATCCTTCTCTTCTCCTTTCGCCTGAAATACACAGACAAGTTCCAGGCTCTGATACCACTTTGACGTCAACCTGCCCCTCAGCGGGAGGTTGTGCTCACCAGGACCTTCAACAACATGGCCCGAAGTGTCAAATCCCTTCCTACTCCCTCGGGAGTACTTTACCCACAGAATCCTCCTCGCGATCTCCCCTTCTTTGCAAATCGGGAAATCGGCGTTCGCGCTATCGCGAACCCTGTGTGCACTTCCCGTGAAATCCAAATCTCCGAACCCCGATCCCCAATGTCAACGGTCAATGCTTCTAAGTGTCGGGGATTTCCCTATCGGGAAATCGGCAGATGAAAGGTATCGAGTCACTCACCTTTCACAACTCCGAACGCCGATGCGCGATGCCACATGTAATACTCCACACACTCTCCGTGGGACCCGTCGCAACTCGGGACTTCGCTATTCTCCCGTGCTTCTTTCAACTTTGCAAACGTCGAAGTGCCGAGTCCTGACTCCTCGGGATCTCGTGCCACCTGTCCCTCCGATGATCAATGGATCCAATTAAATCGGGGGATCGCGATTCACGATTTCGACGTGCGTGCAACTCTTGCACTCGCCAACCCCGATATGCCGATATGCAATGGCAAACAGACTCCTCCACGCGCCTGCGAGTTAACTCCCTCGCAGCTCCTCCGCGATCTGACAGTCTGCGGGGTTTCGAAGATCTACTCGACAGCTTCAAGTCGTCGATTCTCTTCCTCTTGAAGAGTTCTCCGCTTCACCACCTTCGCTTTGTATGGAACTCACTAAGTCTGCTCCCACTGTGAAGCAAAGATGCTATCCCTCTTAAGCTTTGTTCCTCAGACTCCTTCAGAGCTCCTCTCGCCCTCCTGTGTTCAACTTCCAACAGCTCTCCAAGAGTTGAAGTCGTTTAGACCCGGTGCACGTCCTGCTAATATCAGTCCGGTCCTCCTTCTCTCAGACTCGTCTCTAAGACTTCGAATTCGACCTGCACTCACCTGCACGGTTCGAATAACCCAACACAGCTCTGGGATATGAGGATAAGATTTTAACTATACAGCCTCCTCAACGCACTCTTTGCGGAGGAATTCAACTGCACTCTATGCAGGAATCTCCTGGCTCAAACAGAGAAACAATTAAACCTCATTCACTTCATTCCCTCAGGTTTCGCACCTGATATGAAATCACATATGCAGCATAAAGAAGATAAGCATAAAAATAAGCAAACATGAAAAGGCACAATATCAACAACACACAGAGATCAAACACATCCATGGAATTGAATTAAAGCTTTTCCTATTAATTCAATATTTGTACATGGAGGTTCTTCACAAGCTCTCTGCTCTGCCCTTCTGCTCTCAATGCTAATGCTGAAAATAATCTGAATGAGAATGATACAATGTACAAAGGAGGGTGCCTATATTCGTTTTCCCTCTTGAAAGCTAAAACTGTCTAATCTACAGCTAACCCTATCTACCAGCATTAAAACTATTAAATGCCTTCCTATCTATATTATATTACAAGTGCGCCCGACCTTGAATGCCTTTATTTAAACGATGGCGCAACAATCTTCATAGTAATTCAAAAATGTATGCGCTGGTGTCGTCCAGTTGTTCTTCTCTTTCCTCCACGCTGGCTCGCTTGATGGAGTCGTAGATGCTCCTGCATCATAAGGTGTAAGAATGAATTCTTTTTGGAATTCCATCTTTCCGCTCTCTTCAATCTTTTGTACCTACAAAAAATTTTGGTGTAGATTTTGCTTATCAGTTCGTCAGATCTGATACCATGTAAATGTGTTGATCCTACACAAAATATATCTAGATACACAATAATACACACATTTTCAGAGAGAATTGGAGAAGGAAGAAGAAGGAGAGAAAGAATGGAAGAATTCTCATTAACCGTTGTGAATAATGAATAATTTACACATGATATACTCTGTATAACTCAATGAGTTCAACTTGAGTATAACCAATGTGCCATAGTTGTGGTATAAAGTCATCTGGACACACACTAGCAGTTATGGGAGTGAACTTCCACCTAGTCTAGTCTCTTAGGCAGTTACGGGAGTGAATTGCCACCTAGTTGAGTTAACTAGTCAACTAGTCTTTAGCTAACTGACTGAACAAAGAGTAGTGAGGAATTAACTTAGGGAATCAAGGCCAATGCACCACTCTAGTGATGATACCAAGGAAATTTCTAATTAGCATGGTGATGATCCCAATGTTGCATGGTGACAAAACCAATGCAGCATCTAAACTCAACTCAACTAGTCAAACTGAAGTGTCAACTGAAAGAGAATATTCTCCAGGTGGAATATTCTCCCCTAAATTATATGAGACTGGATAATGACTAATTATGACTAATAAAAAGGAAAAACATTAGGAAAAATAAATCTTAGGTGTGTGTGAAGTAACTCCAACACACATGGCATAGGAAAATAATAGCAACCTATTTTCTTATAATTTGGTTGAATATTGATATAATTTCAGATAAACTAAATCATTCTTGATATGTTTAGCTTAATATTTTGATATAAAGTAAGGAATAAAAAACTCTTAAATTTACAGTCCTTTATAATTTTTTGTTTTTATAGTATATGATAGTTAATTGAAATTTTATTATTAAGTTTGGAACAGTAGTGCATATCATAAAGGACTTGGTTAATAAAACTATGAATCCTACAAAGAATAAGATGAGAAATAAAATTTATACTAAAGGGTCTTCCCCTTATTGCTAACATAATAGTAACTTTGCGATGACCTTATGATAGTACAATCAAAGTAGTGACCACATAATTATTATTCAAGAGTTAACCATAAGGAGATGTAAAGGCCATGCATTATGATTACCTTGCATTTTTACCATAACTTTGGGATGGAGTTTTTTAAAGGGTGAGTCTACGTAACACCCCATATCTTATCCTTAGTTAGTTAGAACATTATTGTTTACTCATCTTAGTAATTTAATTACTAAAATTTGTTTGGGCTCAGTTAGATTGCGATAAATATTTGAGATATGTACATCTGGACCTAATTATGTATTGTCTAATATTATTTTCATCATTATATGTTCATGATGTTAATCGTTATGTGATTTGGTTAAACATGTAAACTTACATTTCTTCATTGAACATTAATACATATATGGATTCTTATATAAAATTATGATGTATATACATGGATATGAGTTATTGGTGAACTAACTTATAGGTTGATGACACTACTACATATGGGCGGATTATTCCACAAAAATTTTCCACGCTTCCAGCAGTTTCATATTTTTTTTAAACAGGGCGGGATTTTCGTGGATATTGCCACGAAAGTTCATCGCAATATCGACGAAAAGCTTAATTTAACCTAGTCGGGATTTTCGTCGCTATAGCGACGAACTTTCGTGGCAATAGAGACAAAAATTTTGCCTATCTCATTGGTCGGTGTTAACGGCTAGTTGACTATTTTATCTATATATACATGACTTTAAGAGACTTTGCAACACAATTGCTATAGTTGAGACACTGTTCTTGGCTTTTGTTTGAGCTGTTTATTTTTTCCATCACCCATTGGTTGAACAAATCCAATTCTCGATCTACATAGCTTGAATTTTGAACTTGCAAGGTTAGTATGTTATTTTTTATTCATGTACTCATTTAACTTGTAATTTTTTTTTCAAATGTCCAAATTGCATTTAGCTTATTTTTTCCTTGATAATATATTTATATAATATGTGTAGTTATACCATATTTCATGTCTTTGGTTTTTGGATATAGTTATTATATTCTATGGAAAAGGGTATGTGAATTCCATAATATTCTAGGTTTATGGAATCCACATACCCTTTTCCCTTCAATTGTAGCTATAATCTCTCTCTCTTTTCATTGATAAAGATATGGAATTGTTATTGAAACTCAACCCTAATCGGTTAAATGATAGTAATTGATTGCTATATTCCGTGCTTTAGCAAGGACTAATAAGATACATAAACACTAACCCTAAACTTATGTTAGGTGTATATGTCGTTATTATATAAAGAAAACATTTGTACACATATGACCTTATTATAAAGATGCTATCTATGTCATCATGATGTTCATCCTCTACACATATGATCACCTTATTATAAAGATGTTGACCTTATTATAAAGATGTAGGTCACTGTAAATAAACATATCATAATCGAAAGGAGTAGCCAAAATATAAAAAATTGACAACTTAATGTTTGGTATGGTGTAGGT
>ML817223.1:10500-20672 GCA_009831015.1 Picea engelmannii | reverse complement strand
TCATATTGGTATCCTTACTTCTAATCCAACTTCATGATAACACATGCTTACAATATTTGGTTGATTAGTGCCTTGATTATTTGTAGGGGATATATATATTACAATATATTAGAATATTAGAATATTACAATGTAATAGTAATGGCATATTACAATGTAATATGGCATTACCATATTACATTGTAATATGCCATACTATATGGTATACCATATTTCATGTAAAAAAATATTTTAAAACCTAAAGTCATCGTCGCAATATCGATGAAAGTTCGTCGGAAATATTTTACTATTTTACCACAAACATCTCTATAGCGACGAAACTTCGTCGCAAATTTCCACGAATATTCTTCGCATATACATCATGTGCGTCGTAAATTTGGTTTTGAGATATTTCAGTCGTCGATACTACCATGGATTTTCGTCGCAAGTTGCGAAGGACTTTCGTCGCACATTCAGCAGCTGCATCGTAAGTTATTGGCTTGGCATAACTTTTCGTCCCAATTGCGATGAAGTTTCGTCGTAATTGCCACATTTCTTCATTGTTATTGCGACGATAGTTCGTCGTAATTGCGACGATGCATAGGGTTAACCGATATTGAAGGTGGTGACACATGGAGATCTAATTTCGTTGATGTTTCCACACACACTTGGATCGTGGATATAGCGACGAAATTATTCTGACGAAAAAAATTCTCGGCTTTCGTGGAAATTGCGACGGATAAGTGTGGCAATATCAACGAAAAACCATCGCAAATTTGCTCATATGTACTAGTGTGAGCTATGTAATAGCCAAATGACTACAGTGATGAGGTAACATGGATGTCGTAGAAATCAAGAATATAGTGCATGCTATAAGTTATAATTATTATTTAATTTATGATTCAAAATATTGCTATGATTTGTGGTAAGTATGGTTTTGACAAGACACACAGCTTTCCCAGAGTGGTTGTTTGATGATGTGACTCTAAGAATAGTAGTTTCACAATAGGTCTTGATGTAGGATGTTGACCCTAGTTCTATAAGGAGGGGTGGAGGTATTTCCTACCGTTTATCCTCTGAAACCTAGAGTTGTGGGAGGGATGTGTGAAGTCACGCTACCCTAGACATGTGATGATGACTGTTAGTTTCCTGTTGGGGAATCTTAGTCGTGATGTATGACACTTTTTCTTATGAGTTATATCTGGAGTTAGGTCAATATAGTTGATTCTCCCGCTCAGTCCAACAGAGGAAATGATAGGATGGAAGATGGAAGTATGTTAGGAAGGAAGGATGCTTCGATGTTAGTTGAGAATACTGATTGGGGATTAGATATGACACTATTTTTTACTCACTTGGTTCCTAATGTTAGTCTCTAATTTTGTCTTGGTTTAGTGAGAAACCCTTATCCTAAACCCTTCTTGCCTACACTTCATTTTCTATTTCCAGTTGATTTTGATCTTTTTTTTTAGTGTCTTGTGGTTTGCATTATAGTTTTTGAATAGTTTATTTAAGTTTGAATTTGAAAGAAATGGTTTTAAACGAGGTGTCGCCTTATATGCCTGTTTGAACTTGATAAATTCAAATTTTGCTAAGTCATTAATAGCCCTGCGAGAACAAGGCTATTCCCATAGCGCCAAAATAATCATGCCTTGATACGCGCCTGCCATCCAGATTTCATTATGATGACATGAATCGTGGATTGAGAGTTCGTATGCATCCACAATAGGTTGGAATCATTTACTGATTCAAACTGTTTCATAATCTGATTGTTGTGTACCCGCGTAGGACTCATTTTAAATCGCCCAATTCTCAATGATCATTATATTATACCTGTCTGATTTTGCTGAATTTAGGCCCAGGTATTCGCTCAAAGGAATGTTATACACTAACAGATTGCAGGTGGAAAATTTAGAAACCGAGGGCGCTAGTTATAGAATTGTGTTTTGATGGCACCAAAGAGGAGCAGACAGGTAGTTAGAATAGAACCCGAGGGTGTCGAACTTCTTGAAGCTTATTCTCATATGGCTCAAAGGTTCAGAGATGCCAGGTGGTTTGAATTCCTTACCACTTTTCAATTTTATGATGAGCATGTCTCCATGGAGTTCGCTCTGAACTTTGATGGTCACGAGGTGGAGATCGGTAAGATGATGATGCTAGTGAAAGAGAAGACAATTGCAAAAGCTTGAAGGTTGGTGGTTGGAGGAGAAAGATGGTGGAATAAAGAGCATGTGGTTAGAGAGTTTGTAAACCAATTCCTGCTTCCAGATAAGAAAAATCCGAATTGGAAAAGGGGAGTACCTCGTAGCTGGATTTGACCCGAATGGCACACTGATCTGATCGTGATCCATAGGTATATCACCTGTGAAGGTATATTTTCATTGGTATATATCTACCACATTAGGATACTAATGCATTTAAATGGTGATTACCCTTTAAATATCCCTTATTTTCTACTCAAAATCTTGACAAATATGTCAAAGAGAGTGCAGTCACTTTCCACCAATGCTAAGAGAAGTTTGTTTCATCAAGTACTAATTAAGACTTTAGTTATGTCTGCTTTAAGAGAATTACAGAAGCCCTGGAGATGGCTCACGCAATCTTTAAACCCTAACACACAGTCCAATAAACAAAAGAAAGGCAAAGGGAGAAAGACTGTTACACAGAGCCAAAATATTTCAATCGATGAAACCCCTATGAAAGAGGAGATGCCTGATATCAGGGTGATGAGGAATAGCAGAAGTAAAAGACCTACGTTGGATCGAGAAATCGAAATGTTTTCTGAAGAAGATGTTAAAGGGGAAAATGATTGAGATAAAGATTTTAATACTCAAACTACAGTCAAGCATGAATCGCCATCAACCAGTAAAAGGGCTACTACAGTCAAAGGGAAAAGGGTTAAATGTGTGTCTGTATCACAAAAACCTAGAAGGAATTCTACTAGGGTCACCAACAAGTACGGACTGAAGTCAAAGGCCATGTTTAATCCATCAATCAAAGAAGAAAACGTCATAGTTATAGAAGACGACTCTGAAAATGATGAAGCAGGTACCGGGAAAAGGGCAAAAAGAAATTCATTGCTTAAGAAACCAGTTAACAAAGGTAAAAAAATGATTTCATCATCTACAGGACCTGTAACAAGAGCTTCAACTAGATTAGCAAAATCTAAAGAGATTGCTAAAGGTATCAGTGAAAACCTTGAGAATAAATAGGATTACTTTGAAGACTCAGATCACATATCAGATGTGCCTGAAGCTATAGATTCATCAATTTCTGATGAAGAACATAGCTCGGGATTAGTCTCAAAGTACCAAGTAAAAGCAAAAGAACCCAAAGTTGCCTTAAACCTGAATGAGCCTGCACCTTTTGAACAATTCTCAGGATTCAGAGTTAAAATAAGAACAGATAAAGAAAGGATCAAGGAATTTCATAAAACAGTGAGACAATTAAAGAAAGAAAAGGCACAAATAGAACAATGGAATGCTCTCCAGGAAGAAAGGATTCAAGGTTTAAAAAAGAAGAAGAAAGAGCAAAGGGAATTTCTCAAAGAACTCAAGGAGATAAACTTCAGACTCTATTGGCACAATGTCGTGCTTACCACGAAAATCAAACAAAAAAATGATAAATCTACTGTTGTGATTATATCTTAAAGGTTACATGGAGATTTTCTACAATCATGATTTAAATGTTTTCCAGGAAATATGGCAATGTCTACTCGTTTTTGGTCAGTGAGATGCTACGACCTCAAACTTTTTGGCTAAATCAAACTGATTCCTATTTTGTAGAGTCAAATGTAAATGCTGGCAATATCATACAATATCAAGTTGTTGAGCTGTGATCTATTTTGGGATTGTAGAAGCTCTTTTTGAGTGAACTACCTTAGTATATAGATACTATTCAAATCTAGTCATTAAATCTATACTAGATGATAGGATCTGGAAGTTTTATAGATAGTTTAAATAGACAGAGGAAAGACCATGTGAGGGTCAAAAAATTGGAGATCCAGGGGACCTTTTTGTGAACCTCATTGTAAAGGAAATTATGTTCAATTTGACACTTAATAGCAAAGGCATATGGATGGTTAGACCCTCTTTTCTACTCTGTCATTTCTTTCTTCATGCTTGAATTCATTATTCAGATTGTAATGCTTTGTTCTTCTTGACTGTTAATTTATACAATGAAATTTTTACTGTGGAAACAATTTTTCAAGTTTTGATATCAAGTTGATAGTCTTGTTTCTTTATGACATTTTGAGACAAGAATTCATGTGAAGTTGACAAATTGAAGACTTCATCTTCCTTTTCCTTAATTGGTTTAATCCATCTATGTGTCCACCTTTTATTCAATCAATGGGATATGCTATATTCTGAACTTGATTTTCATGTTATGTTGTAACCTTGAGCCAGTTTTCAACCACCTTACTCAAAAAACCAAATCATAAAACCTCATAAACACTTTGCAATAAACTATTGATGCCCTAGCTTTCCCTCTCACATTCAATTGCAACTTTAGGGACTAACACCTAACCATGTTTAAAGCCCTCTTTTGATTTCCTGTTGATATTTTAAGTGTGATGATGAGTTATTGATGAATTGGTGTAATTTTGTTCGTTACGATTATTAAATGATGCATTAATTGATATGTTGTCCTACATGTCTTGGTGTGACAATATATGAACTATGCACTAGAGGAAATGATTTCTTATCGTTAGTATATGCATGAGATATGTGTCTTCCAGTTATGCACACATACCCTACACATGTACACTAGTACAATTAATTAACCTATTAATTATTAAAGTATATTATTAACTATTTAATTGAATGTTTATTGATTATGTAAATTATATTGCACACAAAATATCTAGAAGCATTAAATACCTTCTTTGACTTTGATTGATGGCTGGCATGATGAATTAAATGAGCATGGTGGGTTGTCATGTACATTTTGGGGAAAATTGTCAAATTGCATTTATTAGCTAGCATGAGAAGAAAGACTTTGCATTTTATTTATTGTTGTTTAATGCAAGTTATTTATATTTTAGTTTTATTTTAATTTTTTCTCAAAAATCTAGATAAGGGAGGTTGATGGATAATAATGAGGTTGGTTGAGGAGACTTGGGAAAGGATGTATGGAAACTTGATAAATAGGGAGAATAAGTGGTGACGAAGAGGAGGATGGGGAGGTTGGAGCATGATGAGAGGTTGTGAAATATTTGGAAGATATATTTCTTATGATGGTTTTCTTTGAGCATTTGTTCTTTGTTTTTCTTGGAGTCATGGGCACGAAGGGCCAAGAAACCGAAAGGTTTCTTGGAGGTAGGAAGTCGGATAGGCTCCCAGTTGGCTAGGAGGTTTCCATTTGTTTCACTCTGGGAAAGTGGGAAAATAATGGTTGGAAGCATCTTCCTACTACTAGCAAATCTACATTGCAATTGATGAGCTTCAACCGACGATGGAGGAGGTATTTTCATTGGTATTTTGTTGTACTTTTGTTTTAAGTTTTAAATAAATAGAGTTAACATATTACTTAATTCATCATGTTATTTGCAATTATCATTGAGCAAGTGTAAAAGAGTTGTGGAAATGAAAATCAATGAAATTATGTTGAAAGGATTGGGAAAAGAGCGAAGCAACTACAAGCTAGGGTTTGACAGTCGCGGCCATAGCATAGGACATCATGAGAACCAAAGGGGGGGGTAAGGGTACCCCCTCATACAAACAGGTAGTGGTAGACATAGGGAAAGGGCGAAGAGGCGTAGTTTTGAAGGCACCAGTGGTAGGCACCTCGGGATTAGACCCAAAAAAAGGTCAAGAAAGGAACCAGGGAAAAAGGGAGTGCATGGGAGAAGAAATTAGAGAAAGTCACAGGGAGGCGCAAGACATAACGACACCCAACGAGGCAGAAGGATGCAACCTGTGCAAACCCAAAACAAAAATGATACCCAAGGTGATACTGGAGGATCCGCAAACACAACTCTACATGTACCAGATGAAGACGCATGCACTAATATGAAAGTTCATGGTTTTGTGGCCCACAAAATCTCGTTGCACAGCTGGATTAAATACCATTGGAAGACAAACGGAGAAGTGGAGCTCCACCCGAGATCAAAAGGCTTCTTCACAACAGTATTCATGAACCTGGAGGATAGGGATAGAGTCTTTGAGGGAGGGCCATACTTCCACTCCTCAGTAGGACTGTACATGTCACCATGGAAGGAAAATTTCTCCCCATAAAAAGAGACTTTCAAAAAGGTGTCGGTTTGGATGAGATTTTATTCCTTACCTCTAGACTACTGGTTACCCTCTACTTTTGAAGCAATAGGAAAAAAAATGGGGAAATATGTAAATACCTCGGAAGCCACCCTAAAAAGGAGATATACATCTTATGCAAGAATATGCATAGAAATGGATGTGTCGGGAGAACTCCCAGAAGCCATAAGTCTAGAATTCAAGGATGAGGAATGGATCCAAAACATAGATTATGAATAGATACCCTTTAGATGCAGAATTTGCCATGAACATGGCCACCCGATCAGAGAATGTCCTCTTAACAAAAAATAGGAAGCAAAAAACCCCAAACAACAACAAGATGAGGATGGGTTTATAAAACCGAACCCCAGAAGAAGAGCAAACAAAAAGCAAAGAAGAATCACAGTAGGAAATAACCCGAAGACCCGGAATAAAATGGAAGGATGGGACAAAAACAATAAATGGGCAGAAAATGAAAAGGATTCGACAAAATCTCAAGAAACTAGAGAACAAGCAACAAACAAGCCCATCGATCAGCCAAGTAACGAGAAGGAACAAGGGATTTGTGCAACCCCAATGGATGGACAAATCAGAGATGACAACACCCCCATGCAAGAAGCAGAGGGAGATGTAGAAATGACCCCAAGCGAAGTAGGCACAGAAGATCCTGATCTTAGAGACCTTGTGGAAAGGGAAGGGATATATCTCTCGAACATACTCGAGCAATGGAAAAGACATGGAGTAGACAATGTACCAACAAAGCAAATTGACCACATTCAGTACCTATTTCTCCTAAGGGAGGAAGCCAAATATAGAGGACTAAAGCACACACACGGGGATATTAGACACCTAGGAGTCAAATCCAGCGAGGGACAACCACAACTCTCACCCAAGAAGACATGGAAGAAAAAAGGAAAGAAATCGAATAGCATAGCCCTAGAGGATCTTGGAGCGTTACTGATAAACTCGGGTAAGATCAAGAAACTCTTCCCCAATTCCCCCCCACATGTTTAAATAAAGGTTATAACCTAGAATATAAGAGGCCTAAACAACCCGAGAAAGAAAAGAATCCTTAGAAATAGACTAAAGAAAGAACAACCGAATCTCTATTTTATACAAGAGGCAAAATGCAATACAGACAGAATGGAGGAAGTCCATAAACAACAATGGCACAAGTACAAGATCATGGCTATCGGAGGCTACCAAATGGTAGGAGTAATTATCACCTTGTGTAACCCACAAGTACTGAGCCTAATATCAGCCGAAGCGACTAGGCACACCCTCATGGTTCGCATGAAAATCATTGGAAACACAGAGGTGATTCTATGCACTAATGTGTATGGGACCCAGGTGTTAGAGGAAAAGAGAGGAATGATACAAGACTTAGAAGACCTTAAAACCCAATCCAACAACCTCCAATGGATCCTGGCAGGGAAATTAAACATCATCACGTCACTTATGGAGAAAAGAGGTGGTACAATAAGACTGGATAGGGATGCGGAAGAATTCTCAAAGTTCATAGACACAGTGGAGATGGTAGACCTCAAAACTAATAATGGTCAGTTCACCTGGAACAATAAATGGATGAACCAGTATCAGGTAGTAACAATACTCAATAGATTCCTAGTATCAGAGTCAATCATTATGCAGGGGCTAACCTTATATTGCAACATCCTCCCCCTGGGGGGGATCTGATCACTAGCTAGTGCAACTGGAAGCAGGCTTCCAAACCACACCAAAGAATAGACCCTTCAGATTTGAGAAATTCTTGATTGAACACCCGACCTTCAAGGAAAGAATCAAACAGTGGTGGCGAGAGGAGAAACAAAGAAAGGGACAAGGATGTTCAAACTATATAAGAAACTAAAGTATATCAAATATAGGCTCAAGGAGTGGAACAAGGACACTTTTGGGAACATAAACCAAGAGAAAAACAACATAGAAGAAAAAATGAAAAAACTCTAGGAAACCTGCATTTCGGAGGGATATACGGAGGAACAGAAAAAGGAAGAGATCTAGACTACCCAAGAATGGGAAGCTCGATGCCAACAAGAAGAAACACTTTGGAGACAAAAGTCTTGTATCATATGGATAAAGGAAGGAGAACAGAACACCAATTCTTTTCATAGAACAACCATGGCCAGAAGAGCCCATAACAAAGCCCTGAAGATTAAGGAACAGGACGGAATAAAGCAAGAGTCACATAAGGAGATTGAAACTACTCTAGTAAACCACTTCCACAGGATAGCCCAGGAACCCAAGCAGGACAGAACAAAGGATAATCCAACATATCCCCTGCCTAGTCACCGAGGAAAAAAATAGCAACCTGAACAAACCCATTGCAGAGGAGGAAATTGACCAAGTACTCTAGGAAATGCCCAACAGGAAAGCCCTAGGTCCAGATGGCTTCACAGTGGATTTTTTCAAAGCCTACTGGGAAATCATCAAACATGACGTTTATAGGGTAGTGGAAGACTCTAGAAGGTCATCCTCCATTGTAAAACCGCTAAATGATACAATGATTACACTAATCCCCAAAGACAATGAAGCCAAAACTCCTGATCGTTAGAGACCTATAGCACTAGAAAATGTGGTTTATAAGATAATCTTCAAAGTTATAGCAAATAAATTGAAACCCTTCCTACCCACACTGGTCTCACAAGAACAGGAAGGCTTCGTGGAAGGAAGACAGATAATGGACAATATTATCCATGCCCACGAACTGATCCACAAACTGAAGTTTCAGAAGAGAGGGGGGATGATAATACAACTGGACCTAGTAAAATCTTATGACAAAATTAGCTGGCACTATATGTTCAAGACCTTCGAAGCCTTTGGTTTCACCCAGCACTGGATCAGCTGGATAGTCATCCTAGTGTCCACAACAAGCTACTCACTTATAATAAATAGAGCCCCAGCCAAATCTATTTGGACTACGAGAGGCATCATACAAGGAGACCCGTTGGCCCTCTTCCTTTTCATTCTGATGATGGAAGGTCTCAATTGAAGCATTAAAAATGCAACTAAAACAAGTGAAATAGTAGGTATCAAACCTTTCAAAAATTTCCCTACTTCCATGCACCAATAGTTCATGGATGACACCTTACTTCATGGCATACCCATGGTCAAGTAATGAAAAGCCTACAGACGAATCCTAGAAGAGTTTGGGGAATCCTCGGGTGCAGAGATCAACCATTCCCAATCTATGATCTTCTTCTTCAATACCAACCCCGCAATCCAAAGGAATTTGGCCAACATTCTAGGCTTTGAACGCAAAGCACTCCCAACTAGGTACTTGGGAATACCCCTGCCAGACAAAGATTACAAAATTTCCACTTGGGAAGGAATAATCAACAAATTACAGGAGTGGGTGAAAAACTGGACATACAGATCCCTCAACCTAAACATAGTTACCAACTTAACGAGAACTCTATAGAATTCTCGTTTTTGGGGGGGTTAAGTTTTTTACCTCGTTTTTAAAAATGGTGCTACTGGTAGCACCCCCCTCCATTTTTAGGTGGTTTTTTGATATTTTAAATTTTCTGATACATAAGATTTCCACTTTGTTTTTTTAAATGCTCGTTTTTTCATTTTTTTTCAATTTATTTTTTATTTTTATTTTTTCTCAACGATGTTTTTTCATCTATTTTCAAACTTTTCAATTTTATTTTTATTTTTATTTTTATTCAATCTTTTTTTTAATCATATTTCCATGCTTCATCCAATGTTAAAAATGTTGTACACCGTTTATTTTTTTGAAATTAAGATTTTTCGTATAATTATCCGTCCTTAATTAAGTTATGGTTCCATACATTTTAAATATAGTGGAAAATATCATTTTTAACACATTTTTTTTACCTTACTTCAATAAATAGAAAATAAGTGTTGTTAAATAACAATATTTTTAAATATTTAGAAAAAAAAAAAAAAATTCTTTTTTTTTTAT
>ML817223.1:0-10290 GCA_009831015.1 Picea engelmannii | reverse complement strand
AAAAACAAAAACATTTAAAAAACAAATTTATATGAGAAAAAACCATGGAAGAAAAACCTAAAAAGCTAAAGAGGAGAAGAAAACCATAAAATTAAAAAAATATATATATATATAAAATAGAAAAAATGAGAAAAATTAAGAAAAAGGTAAAAAATAAATTTATAGCCGAAAAAAACTTTTAAAAGTTAAAAACAAAACCCCAAAAATAAAAATAAAATAAAATAAAATAAAACTAAATTAAGAAACTTAAAATATAAATTTTAATACAAAATTTATATACAAATTCACAAAAATAAGTTGAAAATCTTTAAAACTACAACAAAAAAAAAACAAAATTTATATAAAAACCTTAAAAAAAAAATTACAAAAAAAAGTTGAAAAAAACTAAAAAGAAAACATAAACCCATGTTATAATATAACTATATTATATTATAACATAGTGATATTTAAAATAATTATAATATAACTATGTTATATTTTAACATAGTTATATTTAACATAATTATAATATAACTATGTTATATTATAACATAGTTATAATATAACTATGTTATATTATAACATAGTTATAATATAACTATGTTATATTATAACTATGTTATAATATAACATGGTAACTCTGTTATCAAATGAATGGGACCACGGCCAGGCCCGCGGCGGGGGGCGGCTAGTTATAGTATAACTATGTTATATAATATTATAATATAATATTTTTATATTATTCACATATTATATAAAAAATAATTTAAATAAATTTTTAGCTTAGTAAATTTTATGTTTTTGTTAATTTTATTTATTTTAAATGTTTTTTTTTTAATTTTATTGAATTTTGATTATTTTTTAGTTTTTTTTTGTAATTTTTTATTTCTTTTTTTAAGTTTGAATGGATTTTTGGCTCGTATTTTTTGCAAAAAAAATGTATTTTTGTTTTTAAAATTATTGTTTTTCGGGGAAATTTTAATTTTTTTTCATTTCTTTCTAATTTTTCTTAGTTTTTCACAATTTTGTTAGCTCATAAAATTTCTTAGCTCATATGTTTTTAATATGGTCAATATAACAATACTAATTAAGAAATTATTTATGTTTCATTGAATGTAACTTGTATTTACTGTTTTATTATTAAAAGTAAAAAATTATTAAAAAGTGAAGTATATTGTGATATTTGCATGGCATTATGTATTACCTTGTGCTTTGCGTGATAATAACATTTAAAAAGTAAACATTTAAGGGTTTCTTTTATGATTTTGTTTATAGTAATTATGAGTTCTTTAACCACACTATAAAAATGTGTCATTTTCATAACCAATTTTAAAATGGGTGCTATCGGTAGCATTACTTTTCAATTTGATGGTTGATTTTGAGGTTTTGGTTTTAATGGTACCAAGTGATAAAAATATGATTTAAAATGATCTCAAAATTTAACATTTTGAAAAGAAAAAAAAAAATTCAAAAACATCTTATTTGTTTTTAGGTGTTGATTTTAAGGTTTTTCGAAGCTACTGTCTAAATTTTGAAGCCCGTGTTTGAAAAATGTTGTAATTTTCACCTCGTTTTAAAAAATGGTGCTACCGGTAACACCACTTTTTGATTTGGGGGTTGATTTTGATGTTTTTTATGCAAAAATATGGGTTTTTTGGGCCAGAGTTCTCGTTTTGAGGTCACGGTTCTCATTAAGTTGGTAACTATGTTCCTAGTCAGAAGACTTAATCTTACAAAGGTTTTTTTGCAAGAAATTCCAACCTTTATGATGGCCATTTTCCCAACCCCCAAGGGGATAATACAAAAAATAAGAACCATCCAAAGGGACTTCCTATGGAGAGGAGTGGAAACAAGGAAAAAATGGGCCCTAGTGGCTTGGGAGAAGGTTTGTAAACCAAAAAGAAAAGGACGTTTGGGGCTACAAGACCCGCAAGTGACCAATGACGCCTAAGGGGTGAAAATCTAGTGGTGTTGGGTCAAAGAAACTAATACACCATGGGTAAACCTGTGGAAGGCAAAGTATGCCCTGGACATAAGAGACTAGGACAAAATTCTCTTCAGAGGCACCAGGGAAGGTTCAACCATCTGAAACCTAACTTGGCGGATCAAAGCCTGGATTCATACATACCGTTTTTGGGAAGTAAGGAATGGAAGAACAACCAGATTCTGGGAGGACGCCTCGCAATAAGAACCCATAATGGAGAAACTAGACAGGGAGGCACTCCAACAGGAGCTGATCACGCAAGGTAAAACCAGAGTCTACCATTACTAGAAACAAGAAACAGATCGCAACAAATGGAGAATCTGGAACACTCTCACCACAGAGAATAGAGCCCAAACCGCAACAACAGTAAAAGAGGTGCAGGAGGAATTGGGGGGACAAAAAATTGCAGTCATGGAAGGAAATGACCGGCTGAGATGGGGACAAAAAGATGGCAGGGATTTCAATCTAAAAGAAGTCCGACATTGTATCGCAGACCAGGACTAAGAAGACCTAACACAACAATGGGATAATCTTTGGAACGACCCCCATTGGCCAATTTTTTTTTTTTTCCAATGGTTAATACTCCACAACCGAATTCTAACTTAGGAAAACCTAAGGAAAAGAGGATTCATAGGTCCTTCCAGATGTCACCTCTGTGAAGCCAAGGAAGAAAAAATGAACCATCTCCTTGACGAATGCACCTACATAGTAGAAATATGGGACTGGGCGGCAGGTATCTTCTGACAGTCAAATAGGATCCAAGGTAACATCTCCACAACTATCAATATTTGGAAAGAAAACTACAGTGAAAATGAAGAGGTCAACCTTTGTTGGACCCTCATCCTGGGAATGATCATATGGGCAATATGGAAGGAAAGGAATCGACGCATCTTCAGGAACCAAAGTTGTTTGGAAGGGAAGATCTAGGAAAAAACAATCTCCATTAAAAAAGAAATGGTACAGAGTCGCAACTGCCAGACAAGAAGAGCACAACTCACATACCAGGACTCCAGAATTCTAGAAGCCTTTCACCTGAAAGATGGACGCAAACCCAATCAGGTAAGACGGCCACCGCAACTCCGAGTAGGTGAGCGCAACTGGAAATCACCACCAGTAGGCTCCCTCAAGATAAATTTTGGCGGGGCACCGAAAGGTAACCCAGGATGGACATGAATGGGAGGAGTAATCAGGGACAGTAAAAGAAATACCATCGAGTTGTACACTGGGAGTCTGGGAAACTCAACCAACAATGTCGCGGAATTCGGAGCTCTGGAAACTAGCCTCAAGATTCTAAGTCGGGAAGGGATGACAAGTTTCATAGTGGAAGGAGACTCCACAATGGTTATCGACACAGTAAAGAGACTCCAAAATGGTACCAGAGTGGGCAAAATTCAGAGGCACTAGTGCTTGGCACAATCCCTGCAAAAAATTCAGAACTTGTGGATGGGGATCACAGTGGAGTTGTGCTGGGTATAGAGGTCAGCAAATGGACTGGAGAACAAAATTGCTAATGAGGGGGTCAACAAGGAAGGACCAGAATTGGACACTATCTGGAGTAACATCCTGAATGGTCATTTTCGAACAGACTGTAGCCAACTAGCGGAAAATGACTATGATGAGAACCAAAGTACGGACGACCACATCAAGGATGAGGTGTAGAGATAACTAAAGGGCACATAGGATCCAGGCATAATCTAATAACCCACCACCCAAACATGAGTTACAATGCAGATCCAAGTCACACAACAAGTGGAGGCACAAGGGTTGTCTGTGGGAAAATAGAAAAGTTAATCAACACATGGAAAAGGACAAAGTACAAAAGGTTTTCCAATGGCCGAGTATGGATACACCTCACCCAAGTACAGATACAGGGAGTGGTAATGATTTTCGTACAACGTGCAGGGCAAAAGATTGGCGCAGAGATGGCGGCGGGGCTCCTAAGAGCACACACTCTGAAACTGTGAAAAAGGACCAGAAGGTACACCTTTATGAGAGGCCCATGATCTTTGGGACGAGCCCGCAGCCGGGGAAATCCCATAAAAGAAGAAACACCAGAAATAGCCACAAACTGGAGAGAAGCAACTATAAATCCCATCTTACATACTAGGAAGGGGCGAATAGGAACATGAGAAGAACCCAAGACAAAAACCAGCACAAGTAAGTTGAGATGGTAAGAATGAATAAAACCCATAGTAAGAGAAGCCCCCAGGGAAAAGAACCTCTGACAAGTTCCCGAAGGATTACAAGGATGGAGCAAGTGGCCAGAGAAGCCAAGGGTACCTTTCTCACACAGGTCGATGCAAAGGGAAAAGCGATTATCAATAGGTGGGAGAGAGAAATCAACACCACACACAAGGGAAAATCCTGGACAAAACTAATTCAAGAAGCAGACGGGTAAGGGACCCAGGGGATACGCAGCCCAGAACAACCCTCTACCACAAAACAGTGGAGGAGGCTTGGCGAACAAAAATATTGACAGGCAAGATGAACGCTGACCGGAAAGAGACCAGCAGGGAGGCTATCAGGGACCATAAGAAGGTGCTCACATAAATTCTGAGTCACCTCAGCAACCTGGAAGCCAGTGCAAAAAGTCTAGTTGAGGACCAGAGGAGCCAAAAGGAAAAAATTGAATGAATGGTAGGCCAATTCCACCTTTACGTACGCTATGTCCACCACATGGAAATCACTCCAGCAGACCAGAGCATAACACCAGCTTATATCAGGAAGACGCACACGGTGGAGTAGAGGAAGGAGAACGAGGCAAGAAAGGATGGTGATGCAAGACATCCCATCATCCTAGACTAGCGCAGGTTCAACCCCAGGTCAAGTTGTTTTCAGTATAGGAGCTACCCTTGTTTTATGGTTATATTTTTATGTATATGTTATGGTTTAGTCTTTTAAAATAGTTTCCAGAGGACCGCGTCGGTTTCCCATGGTGGTGGCCCAACCCTCCCCCTGCTATCTCAGACAATGCAACTCTAAGATCCCTGATCTGGTTTCCTTTTTGGCAGATCAAGGGATTCCCCTTGCCTTTTTTGTATCATAACTTCTTTCAGTAATACATGATTTCACACTCACTTACAAAAAAAAATAAAAAATCAATGAAATTTTGTTAAATCAAAGTTGTTAATGCATATGTGTTTAATGAGTGATTAATTGCCTAACATCCTAGATGGGTGTTACACACTTTGTGAAGAGTCTTACAAATCCTACTCCGATACCATGATAAAGTCAGAGACATAGAAAAACATAAATGCAAGAAAACAACAACACGAGGCTTCAGTTCCGTTCTACACATTAAATAGATTACACAATGATACAAATTGGATCCCAACAGATCGGTGAAATACTCTGTAGTAAACTCAAACTAAACTGAAACAACAAATGTCTAACTATGACTTAACTCGGTGAGTTGGCAGACAAGAAAACATGATTAGTGAGATCATCTCTAACACGAGAGAGGTTCCATATGTTGATAAAGAACCAAGGAATGAAGATTGTTGTACTCGGTCTCAAGTGAGTCAATTCCTTATTTATGAAGTAGAAGAAGGCTCATGATATTGGCATTCTAAGTGGCATTGGCATGTTCAAGCTTAGAAATCTTGGAGGAGATTATCATCAATGCATTATTGTTGTCCTGGCTGATGTCTTCGTGCCTGTGAAGGACCATCTTACCTCCATGATATCATCGTTTTCCATGACTATCATGTCCTCACCTTCCACATAGACATAATCTAGAAACAAACTATATGGACATAATAAGACAAGCGGCCAAAAGACCAAAGCACCAGACCCCAAACTAGGAGGCCAAGTTTCAAGCCACAGAAATATAGGAAACTTTGAAATTAACCCATACTTGTTGCTCCAAAATGCTATATCATAATTATAACAAAAAATAACACAAAGAAATGTTGAAAGATCGGGCCATGCCTGCTAGAACACTATGACGAAAGAGAGTTACCAACATTTGAATCCAAGCACGTCCCTGCACCACTATCCTCAAAGTCTTCCCATCAAAAAACGTGTCACGTCCCCTCCATGTAACCAACAACCCCACCAATAAAACATAGAATTTGCAATCATGTCCCAAACCCAAAAATCCCCAAGATGGATTGCTAAAGGATTTTCCCTAGAGTGAAGCACAAAGATAACATTATCCCATATTTCATGAAAATACTCATCATGACACATTGAATAACCATAGGTGAGACCTGCCAAGGAATATGGGAATATGGGGCTAACCAACTCATATCATCCTCCCTTAATATGGTCTTCATCATTGATGAATACATGTTGGATTTAGCACTAATTAATTTCCACTAACATATAGATCTATGGGAATAAGAAATAGCTTAAATCCCCATTTTTGTTTAAAACTACAAGACTTAAGGAAGAGTCAAGCTTAACCTAATTATCCATCTCCTTATTAAATTCCCTCTTGATGTGGTAAAAAGAGACTTGATCAAATTTAAAACTCCAAAACTTAAGGAAGAGTCAAGCTTAGCCTAATTATCCATCTCCCCATTCAATTCCCTCTTGATGTCTTAAAAAGAGACTTATCAAATTGGGTTAGGACTCCTTTGATTCAAAACCTCCAAGACTTAAGGAAGAGTCAAGCTTAGCCTAATTATCCATCTTCTCATTCAATTCCCTCTTCATGTGGTAAAAAGAGACTTATCAAATTGAACTAAGACTCCTTTGATTCAAGAGAATAATGGATTTTTATTTGTTGCTTCTAAACTTGAAAAAGAAAATAATGTTTCAATAATCAACATTGAATCATGAAAAACTAATAAAGACCTAAAACTTCCATCCTTCACAATGAAATTACCACACCATAACGAATAAATCTCAACTAAGTTATCTGACACATTCCCAAACCCTCAAACATAATAAACAAGTTTATTCCTAAAAAAAAAATCATGCAAACTCCCCTAGTGCACCTATTGTGACATATTTAAGTGACATATTTATGATAAGATCTATTTTACTAGGATGCGTCACATACCATGAAATGTTAGTATAGTTTTTATTATTTAGAAATTTTAAAAAGAGACCATTCATACAAGATGCTTGCTTTTTGAAAGTGTTGATTGACTTGAATTGCTTAAGTTCTTATACGTATAATTATAAGTGCTTAAGTACTTATACGTATAATTATATGCTTTATTACAAGGGAGTGTAATTGGATTGCTTTTGATCCAAAGGTTTATTGGTTGTTTGTTACACTACAATTTTGTATTAAAAAGTATTTAAAATTTTAGTGATTAATGTTTAAATTTCATAAATTTCAATATTTTATTATTTTTTTTTAATTTATATTTATATAAATTATTAATTAATTAATTTTCATTTATAATAATGTAATTTTTTGAAAATAAAAAATAAGGATGTTTTTTAATAATTATTAAGTAATTAAAATCACATTTTCAATAAAAATATCCATACAAAATAAATAAATCACATTACAAAAATAAAATTATTATTAAAATTTTAATATAAATTTTAATTGAAAAAATGTTAAATAAAATTATTTGAATGAGTATTAATTTTATTTATATTTATAATCTAAAATAAATTTAAACAATATTTATTTAACTAATAATAATTATAAAATAAATATCTAAAATCATCCTATGTAATCAAATGATACATATATCATAATATTTATCAAAATTGGCACATAAAAATATAATAAAATATTTAATTTGGTAATTATTCAAAATTAAACATTTTTTGGTTTAACATCTAATTACAATTTTCATTAGATAATTCAAACTCATTCATAGACACTTTCATCAATGCATCTAACATGTCCAATCATCAACTTGATCTTTTGATGTCCTTAGAAAAATTCTTTGAAAATCTTCTTTCACAATCCATTGAGCTTGCAAGAATGGTAAGTAGAGCTTGTTATACTATGATCATATTTGGATAATTAGTATGCCAAAGTTTTATATTAAAAAAATACTCCATGCTTCTCCCATCAAGCAATTCTCACAACTATGTAGTTGATCAAAAAATCAATATAACTCCTTTTTATAGGCTTCAACATCGAATAAAGGCTCACATTGATCTTCATATGGAATGGTATGTTATAAATGGTCAAGAGGTTTTTGAAGCCAATGTGATGCATTTCTATCTCGAGTTTGGTGCTCCTTTATGTAATGTAAAGGGATACAGAGTTTCCCTACATTAGAAATGGGGGATTTGGAAAATTTTCATTTAAGCAATCAATAAGAAACTGAATATAACCTTATGTAAGATAGCAACAACTCTCTTATGTTTCATCAATACAATGTTTCATTTTTTGTTTTGTTGCATTGATAGAATGAAACTCCATATCTATGACTCCTATAGATAGTAAATCATCTTTATGTATGACTATATTTCCATTGGGTGAATCCATGAAGCTATGTAACACTTTTTGGTAAGGGAGTGTGTGAAAAAGGTGATTTTCGTACCCTCGATCAAGGTAATTTTAAGCACTCAATTAAGCTATAAAGACCTTGATTTTAACTGCTTAAATAAACCCTTATTGAGGGTTCTTCACAAACCCTCAATTGAGATGTTAGATAGGGTTAAGTAAACCCTCTATCAAGCTATAGATCTTGATCAAGGTGTTAAGTAAACCCTTTATCAAGCTGTGGAGCTTGATTGAGGTCCCATTTTAATTAATCGAGGGAGCCTTTAGCTTAATTGAGCTACCTTTTATTAACCCAGCAGGACCTCGTTTGAGAGTACAATTAACCCTTGATCAAGGAATTTTGAAAATTCTCTTTAATCCCTTGATTGAGTTTTATAAAAATCCTCGATCAATCTAAATTGCTCGATTGAGGGTTTAAAATTTAGAAATCTAGGCGAGTGAAATCATGAGGATGGGTGTCTATTTTGCTTGTTTTATGAGAAAAAAACCTATATTTTCACAAGTTCTTCAACTTCCAGCATACAAAAGTATTTTTTTTATTTAGAATTTCACTTTACAGTAAAAACAAAACTTGTGAAGAATTTTGTTATCTTTCCAATGACTATTTTTAAAAATTGTTTTATTAAGATTTGATATGTCAATTTGACAATTTTTTAACAGTATGTTCCTTAAACATGAAAGGAATGATAATGAGTTATTTTTCCCCCAACAATGTATCTATTATTAAACTTTTGTTTTCAACAAATGAAATATACTGCAACAATCCACAAAGACTCTATTTTATTATGACCATAAATTTGAATCTAACGGATGAATATTATAATTTCTAGAATTTTTTTAAGTTGACCAAGCTGAAAACATTGCAGAATTGAAACACATGTCCCCCCCCTGTATCTATCTTAATTTTTATTTAAAAGTAAAATCTAAAAATACCATTTTGAAAAGAACAATTTAAGGATTATGAATACAAATGCTTCTAAATTTTTGACTCTGTACTTTTAGAGATACGAATATTTCATTTCACTGAATCATAATGTCAACTGAAAATATTATGCAGTGATTTTTTTTTTTAAATTAAATAAAATTAGATAAAAATAATGAAAATGAAAACAAATTATAGGAATTGAAAGTCGATTCAATTTGGCAAATGCTGGTGTCATTATCGAAACCAAATTCTAAGTATTTGCAGGAATATGCAACCTCCAATGTTCAGTTAAGCTAGAGGGAATTCTCCGGTTCCTGCATATAGTCCCATTCTCTAGTTTTCAGTTGAAAGAATGTTTCGGCCGAAAAACTTTTCTTTCGATCAAAAAATGAAATTCTAACGGAATCCATCAAAATTAAACAGTTTCCAAGCTTTTCGGTCGAGAGATGGTTGAGCGAATTTCGTCGGTCGGAAAAAATGAAAAGACACGTCGTATCATTTCATTTCGTGCCAAATCATATAAATACGCTTTCGACCGAACACATTTAACACAATTCATAGCTTGTTTCATGGTTTTCTAGAGCACCTAAACAAAGTTTCGAATCATCTTTTTCGTTTTTGTTTAATAAGGTAATTGATGTTTGTTCAAGTTTTTATTGGAATAACAATTTATATATTGAAAGATAAATGTTGAGCATTTTTTCAAGGTGAAGCCTTTGTTGAACATAACTTTTATAGATAACTATACTCATGGAAAACAAAAGTTTGCGCAAGAGGAAATTTGATTGCACTCGAGATGAAACTCACCATAATGATCAAAGGAAAGAGAATTATTGGAGAAATAAATGAGAACGTACAAATATTGAAGAAAGAAACGATGATAATGTAAATAGAGATTTTCAACAAGAAGAAGTCCAACCAGGTATGCATGCACATATTGTCTATATTAAAAGTATAGAATTCAAATTTAAAATA
>ML817222.1:130742-141347 GCA_009831015.1 Picea engelmannii | reverse complement strand
TACAACACTAAGTGCTTTTGGAATTGAGCATATATAGTGCGCAGCTATCTTTGAAACAAAAGACTTCCCTGGGTTGATAATTTATGTTTCACTTGGTTGTTTGAAATTAATTAAGCAATTATAGTGACCAACAGGTACTGGTTTGGTGGGGGTCATATCAACCATTTTTGGTTCCCCTCACCATATCTCTCATATAATTCATGGTATATCTTGTCAAACCACCCTTTCACTAGTTATGAAACACTTATTCATCTTCTATTAATAACATAAAATACATACATTGAACTTTTTTACAAAGGTTCATCAAATTAGACATTCCCACATATTTAGTCTTCCATAGTCTCTTGTCCAGTTATAGTTATATTTACAAACTGGGGAAATAGGGGTGTTAAAATCCCCTCCCCTTAAAGGAACATCGTCCTCTATGTTCTATCTATAGATGTTCTATGTATGTACAAAAGTAAGAAAAAATGGATATGCATGTCTCATGGCATCCCCCATTTTCCATGTGGCCTCATCTGGGCCAAAGTGTGTCCATTGCACCTTGACCTGTGAAATGGTTATGTTCCTAAGTGGGGTCTCCTTCCTTTGTATTATGCATTGAGGTCCTAATAGGAATTATCCCTCTAGTTCCACCTAAATCATATACCAGACAATAATATGATTATAATCATGTGCATATTTATTTAATAACGAAACATGGAAAACATCATGTGCCTTCACTATGGGACGAAGTTCTATCCTATAGGCTATAGGCCCCACTCTATCCAAAAATTCAAAGGGTCCACAATACCGAGGTGCCAACTTGGCATAATCTCTCATCCTCAGAGAGCATTTCCTGGGTCTAACTTGGAGATACACATGATTCCCTGCCTTGAATTCTCTAGGAGTTCTTTCTCTGTCTGCATAGCTCTTCTGTCTATCCTGGGCTATTTTCAGATTTTGTCTAATCCGAATTACTTGTTTTTCCATTTCCTTTAGACTATCTGGACCAATTGTGATTCTGTCCACTGGGTTATTCTAGCTGATTGGAATATTCCATTTTCTTCCATAAAGGGCTTCAAAAGGGATCATTTTTAATGACTCTTGATAGCCATTGTTGTAGGAAAAATCTACGAGTGGTAGGTAGTCTTCCCACTTCTTAGAATAATGCATTACATGAATCCTTAACATGTCCACCAATACTTGATTTACCCACTCTGTCTATCCATCAGTTTGAGGGTGATAGGATGTACTAAACAACAATTTTGTTTCGAAACCAAAAAAAAGATATTTCCAAAAGTTTGAAGTAAATTTTGTATCTTTGTCGGATATAATTTCCTTAGGCATGCCATGCAGTATAAATATCTCTTTCATGAACACTAGTAATATCTATTTCCTTGCAATTTGTATTGATGGGAATGAAGTGAGCAACCTTGCTCAGCTCTTCCACAACTACCATGATGGCGTCATTCTGTTTGGTTGATTTTGGTAACTCTGTGATGAAATCCATGGAGATGGTTTCCCATTTCCATTCTGGAATTGGTAGGGGATGAAATAGACCTTCTAGGTGTCAGTCATTTTCCTTAACTTGCTGACATTATAGACACTTATCTAAGTAATCATCTATGTTCTTTTTCAGTCCAAGGCAATAAAATAGTCTCGTAGTGGCTGTGATCATTTTCTGATAACTAGGATGACCAGTGTATGGTCTTTTGTGTAGTTCAACCATTATGAAAATCTTCAATTCATCAAAATTAGGAATATAAAATCTACCTTTGTAAGTTATTAGGTCATCATTAAACATCTAATAGCCTTCATACTTCATCCTTGTGGGCTCTTGCTTTAGGTATGATGTCACGGTATTGAAAAATACATATGCATATGTTTCTTGTGCACTTTTGAATCTCTCTTTGATGTCTGATTTGTTGGCACTTACAACTACCAAGTGAACCACTTTCATACTTATACTAAGGGAATCAACCACCCTATTCTCCTTTCCTTTGATATGTTTGATTTCAAAATCAAATTCACTAAGGAGAGCCATCCACCTAGCTTGTCTAACATTGAGTTTTGTCTGGTCAAACAAATATCTCAATCCACTATGGTCTGTCATAAGCACAAATCTGTACCTAAGAGTGAATGCCTCCACATTTTTAAAGCGTGTACTATGACAACCAATTCCATATCGTGGGTCGCATAGTTGACTACATGCTCATTCAATTTTCTAGATGTGTAGAAAATCACATGTCCTTCTTTCATAAGGACTCCTTCAATCCCTTCCTTCCAGGCATTTGTATAGACAAGGAATTCCTTGTTTGTGTCTGCAATATTCAACACATGCGCATTGGTTAGGAGGTATTTCATCTCTTGAAACCTTTCTTTACATTTTGATGTCCAAATGAATTTAACTCCCTTCTTCTGAAGGGAAGTGATTGGGAAAACAATCCTGGAAAATCCTTTTATGAACCTCCTATAGTACCCTTCTAGGCCCATAAAGGATATGCTATCAGATACATCCTTTGGGGTAGGCCAATCCATAATAGATTTGATCTTGTCAGGATCAAATACCACCCCTTCTTCAGAAATAACATGGCCTAAGTAGTGGACTTGTTTCTAAAAAAAGTCACACTTATTAAACTTAGCATAGAGTTGATGTTCTCTTAGTACTTGAAGAACTAACTTGAGATGTTCTTCATGTTATTCCCTATTCTTAGAATAGATTAGGATATCATCAATGAAAACCAATACAAATTTGTCTAAGAATTTACTAAGTACGTTATTCATTAAGCACATAAAGTGGCTGGTGCATTGGTTAGCCCGAATGACACCACCACAAATTCATAGTGACCATACCTTGTTCTAAAGGTTATTTTGTGGATGTCTTCATCCTTAATTTGGACCCGATGGTATCCAAATCTCAATTCAATCTTGGATAAGATTGTAGCACCCCTTAATTGGTCGAACAAGTCATCGATCCTTGGTAAGGGATACTTATTCTTGATGGTCACCTTATTGAATTGTCTATAATCTATGCACAGTCTGAGTGTCCCATTCTTATTTTTCAAAAACAAGGATGGTGCCCCCCATGGAGACACACTAGATCGAATGTAGCATGTCCCACATCTCCTTTAGCTGTAGTTTGAGATCAACTAGCTCTAGTGTACTACCCATTCTATAGGGTGTTCTAGACATTGGCACCACTCCTGATACAATTTCTATTGAAAAGTCAATGTCCCTCCTTGGAGGTAGGCCTAGAACCTCTTATGGGAATACATATTTATACTCTTTTAATATGGGATGGTACTCTAGGCCGGGTTTTTTGTTATCAACAAAGTTCAACACTTGTATTGAATACAAGGGACATCCCTTTCTGCAATACTTCTTCACTTGGAGGGATGATATTTGTCTCACTCAGACATGCTTTCAAATCCCTTGTAGGGTTATCCTTCTCCCTTATCCATCTTCATACTCCAAAGTTTTATTGTAACAGTCCAACTTCGTTTTATGGACAACCAACCAGTCCATGCTAATCATCAGGTCATAAGATCCTAAAGGGAGCATGTTCAAGGTTGATCGGGTGGGTAATCCAATCATAGAGAATTGGAATGCTGGTATGACTTATGTTACCTTTCTTTTGGTTCTGGTGGCTAGTTGTACCAGCCACGATTTAACATGTTTAACTTGTTGCAATTTACATTTTTAAACAGTTTGAGGGGAAATATAACTCAAATTAGAACAAGGGTCAATTAAAACGGAAACATGATGGTTGGAAATCATACCTTCCATCTCGACCATTGAAGCTTGGTGGTCAGATTGTCTATTACCCAAGGCTACTTAAATTTGTGGCATGCTCCTAGCCACATCATTGAATTTGGTAACCTCTTGGATGTTGTAGACCCTCCTAGTGTTTTATTTCTTATGTGGACAGTCCCTCAGCATATGTTCTTATCCACAACCCCAACATTTCAAGGGTTCTCTCTTTGTGTTATTAGTCTTACTTGGGGCTGCTCCGATTGGTTTATTTCCACTCTGAGGTGGAAAATTTTGTTGATACACACTTCTAGTAAGAAGGTTCATCCTAGAAATTTTCCCATGGTTCTTAAATATAGAGGATTTAAACCCCTTCTTTTTGAATCCTGATTTGTTTTTCTTCTTCTAGTGTTTATGGGGTTCTGTCTTATTCTTGAATTTCTCATAGAAATACCTTGCCTTTCGCATAACATCTTCTAAAGTCTTTGCCTCATAAAACTCAATTTTGTCTTGGTGGGACTGAGGTAATCCACTAATAAATCATTGCATATTTAATTTTTCATCCTTTATGTTGGGAACATACCTCATAAGCTCAAGAAAATTCTTGATATATTAATCTATGGTGAGTTGTCTCAACTTGAGTTCATAGAAATTCTTGGTCTTCCCATAAAAGTACTTTCCTGACATATACTTCTTCTTGAAGTATTTCTCAATTCTTTTCCATGACAAGTCCTTCTCATGGATTCCTTTCACATTCCTAAGGTCCTCCCACCAAATGGAATATTTCCCATTCAAGTTGAAAATGGCTATCTGAGCCTTTAAGTTTTGAGAGTAGTCATGGACTTTGAAGTACTTCTTCAAGACGAGTAGCCAAACTTATCCTTATTCCCCCTTTTTAATCCCTCCATCAAAGGTGGGTGGTTTGGATTTCTCGAACTCTTCAGGTTCGTGACTCTTGGAATGTTTCCTCTTCTTTCTTCTCGTCTCAGAATGGGAACTAGTTTGGCCACTAGAATATTCCCTTGAGTTGTTAGTGTTCTCACCAAAGGAATCTTCTGTTGAGTGTATATTGGCTCCATGTTGGGCCTTCTTTGAGGTTCTCCTCCTGGTGTGGCCACTTCCAGGACCATCCTTTTGTATCTCAGGTGGACTTGGAGTTTTCTTAATATGATTTCTTTCCACCCGACTGGCCGCTAGACCATGTTGCAGTTTCCTTTGTATATTTGATAGACTTTGCAGTAAGACTGCATTAATTTTAGTCTACGTTTCCTATTCCTTTATCAGCCTTTCATTGTCAGCCTTACAACTTTGTAATTATTCCATGAGACTTCTTACATTTTCGGCCAAATCTCGAGGGTTTCCACCACCCTCCTTTCACTAGATTCTTCCTCTCTATTGTGGGAGCTTTCCCCCAACTCATGGTGTGTAACCATCCTTTATGCTGTAGTTTTTATTTTGTTCACAGACTACTTGAGTGTTGATAAAACATTTTTTGTTAGTTAATGATCTACTAATTCATGAACAACATGTATCATTGCAAAGTGAAGTCATCTTCTTTATTTGGAAACATTAGCAACATACAATGCATATTTCCAAAACATCTATCAATAGTAGAAGGTTTCATTCCTCTCATCAGTAGTGGTTCAAACAAGTTTCTTATAGAAGGGGGTAAGGTTGGGGGTTACCCCTTAAAGTTCTTAAATAATATTTTTATGCAACTCGTGCATGAGCCCAATGAGGCCAAGTGTTGTTTCCATGCTCTTATACCAATTTGTAGCACACTCGACCCCTAAGTACTCTTTTAAAGGATGGGGCATCATAATTTCATTTTTCCTTAACTATCTCAATCCCAACTCCGGGATCTCCACTGAAATTCTTCTCGTCATGAGCTTCCTCACGATTACCACCATACATAAATATGAGTTATGTATCACAATTTATTACCTCCTGAAGCTCTTCGGGCACTATTAGTCATGGACTATGTGAGTACATCTCATTCATATTTTTCCCATTGTTTCAAAATCTACGGTGTAAGTCCACCCATCGCCAAATCCAATGGCGGGGCTTATTCCTTAGTCAACACATAGGCTAGAGGGGTGTTCAGAGTTCTTCTCTGAACGCCCCTTTTTTATTTCTATGCACATATTCCCTAGAGTCCTAAAATAACGAACTCCTGAGGTGTTGCCACGTATCTATGACCTTCGGACTTTAGATTTATTCTTGACACTACACCTCAAACCTCAGGAGTCCTGGAGACCTGGACTCTCGAAGGTTCCCCACTAACCTTTGAATGAGCACTCATGTGGTAGGGGGATGACATGCGACAGGGAAAGGGGTAACACGTGTCCTTGTCAGGGGGCGACATGTGTCATGTTCTAAGGGTGATTTAGGGTTTATGAGAAGTAAAAGTATGAATGACACATGGAATACAGGACAGGGGTCCACGTCACCCCAGGTGACATCGGTGGGCCATGTCGGTCCGATACTAGAAGCCTTCGGGGTTCCTAGCTTCACCTACCTACTGAACCTCGTGGAGCTTCAAATTCTTAAGTTTTTGCCAGATATCTTCCGATACCTCTCAGATCCCATGGTCGAGGTGTTTCCACATAGATCCATGAATATACAATGGAGAGGAATTGTGGAGATCGGGGACAGAATTATCAGCCGCACAAGTTAAAGTTTTGAAATCCTCTTAGACCCTCGATCTGTATATCCGGTAGGATCAATGGTTTGCATAAATTCCACCACAGGCGAGTATTTTCCATTATGGAACTCAGGAAAGAAAATAAAAATCATGGTAGTTAGGACTCTATAATCATGCTTGAATGCATATCTCCACTCCGGTTCAAGCATGACCATCGATCCTCGATAGGAGGTTAGCGCCAGTCCACCCTTGAACGTGGTAACGTACTAGATATGAAGGTAAATACAGGTGTGTCTCGCATACTCCTCTCGCCAAATGGACCATACGGTGAGTGCTAGGTGTGATACGCGGAAACACCGAGATGACACGTGGCCCTTTAGTGGGTGACATCTGTCACACATTAATGGGCCTATGGGGTCTACGAAATGCATGAATCTAGGTGACATGTGGCACATTACTTGTGGGTCCATGTCACCTCGGATGAAGTCACCGTATTACGCCATCCTTGACTGATAGCCTTCCAAGCCCTTCAATATCATGATCAAGCCATTTCCACATAACCCCTATATCGATGACCTCAATAATTCATAACTTCGATGTTCAGGGATTTTGAGGTGTGACCGCCTCCTTGCTCCCAAAGTGGTCAAAGTTGGGCTGACCATGGTTTGAATATAATGGTCAGGAAAGATCCCGAAGTGTCTTGAGATCTATGGTTCACGTTTATTCACAGCTCCACCACTTGGAGATGTTAAGGTCATGCCATCGTCTTCCTCTCGAGGTAAGACTTCGTTGAAGTGTTGGCTATAGTATGGATCCAATGGATAGGAGGGATCTTGAAGTATTCTCAATCGATGGTTCATGTCAGTTCATAACTTTGACATTCAGAGGTTTCCTCGCCTGTAACCACACTTCTTTCTGGAGTTCTGAACTCTAAACATGTCTGATCTATCGCCACATACACTTATCGTCCACGACCAGGATTTATTCCGGCTTGCCACACCTCTGGATGACCGGACCTCCAGATAGTTGTTGATCTTTGGGCATGCATCCCTCCACCATTAACGACCCAAATTGACTTTGTGACTCTTGAATTTGGAAGTTCTAGTGTTAATCCACCTCTATTCTCCCGAAGTGGGACTTTTCTGAAGTGCTTAGTGCTACCGATTTACTAGGTTTGATCCAATGGCTGGGAGTGTGTTCCACTAGATTTCAAGATCCACGACTCCCATTACTTCATGAATTTTGTGTTCATGAAGTTTAATGATATATCATCCCCGTTCTCATGGAGTGGGACTTTGTCTAAGTTCCTATATGTGGATCCAATGGTCCAGGGGCTCCCAACTACTCTCATATTGGGGGTTCGTGTTACTTCACAATGACTGACTAGATCAAGGCTTAACATGGGCAAGTCTAATTGTCCCGTATAAGAAAATAACCAGGCACTGGTTAATAGAGTGGGTGACTATAACTACCAGTTTCCTTTGGGTGATTTACAAACAGTAGGGTCGAAGCACTATAGAGCTCTTAACTCATGTAGTTCCAAAGCCAAAAGGTCTAGCTTCTTTTAGGCCTAGCACAGGGTTCCCAAACCATGGTCACATGGGTCCTTTTTGGCAGCCAATTCACATTTTTCATTGTCTTATAAGATGCCTACACCAATGCTTCACAAACATTGATTTTTCGTCACAATTTTCAAATGAACGACGCTTTTATTCTTTGCGTCTTTTCGCACGCCTATCTTCATTTTGTTTTCACAACTGTAAGCGTGAAAACTTAGTCCTTCAAAGTCACATTAGAATCATTGTTTGAACTGTTTTCATCCTTCTGATTGATATGCCCTTTGCGCTTACATCTTACTTATCATTTTGTAGCTAGCAAAACTTTCAAACTGTACTTATTGGACATTTTTTGATTGATTATGTGACTTGGTTTCATTAGGTTTGTGATGCTTTGGATTTACATGTTTTTATTTGGCCTACTTAACCATTGGTTTCACAACAATGCATAGGTGTTATGGTTAAATCTTTCACATATATCTTTGATATGATACCTATGTTTGTGTTTACAAAACTATTGGCACATTGGTCAAACTTTTGATATAAGCGATTACAATACATTGGCGCATGGTTAATTATTTGGTTTTGGTTTCTAATTGAATATTTGATGGTTTGAAACTATGGCATAATGTTTTGATTGCACGCGTTGTTTATACACTTACCATTATTTCATTGGTTAGCCAAGCAACATGATTTTCAAACTATGCTATAGTGGGTTGAACAACTATGATAACCGGTGGTTGTACTTTGACATAACTATTATGCATGGCCGAAATAACTCCACTACCCTCGCACACTTTGGCATTCACGCCTGCCTCCTTACCAGGTTACCCCTGTTGATTTTTGGGCAAATTTCTGGGTTTTGAGTCCTGCGTATGCCTTGTCCAAACCCTACCCAAATCCCTGTTCACTGTATGATCTCTCCTAGCTCCTGAAGGGTGATTTGAACCCCCATGGTGTTCAGAGTCGGTTTTGGTTTCATTTTTGCCAGAGAAGACTGTTTAAGACTTCCCCCGTAATTGCCCCCAGAGTCACGTTTTTGCATGAGCGATTCTGGGAAAACGGTTCTGAATTAGATCAAATCGTTGAAAACCCATAACCGTTTTTAGTCCCTATACCTTCAATGTGGGCGGTTTCACCAGAAATTGATCTTTTAACAGAGTTATAGCTCGTGTTTTAGAGGTCATTTCTCAGATCTCCTCAATTGCTAAAGGGAACGTTTTGGTCTGTGTGTATTTGTTGAAATGTTTTCCCAAACCTGGGCCACAAAAACTCTCTCACTCGCTCAGCCAGGTGTCTTTGCATCCTGTTGAACCCTTGATCAATTCAAAGGGTATTCAACCAGTCTGCCAACATTTTTTATTTTACATCTACAGGACAAGGAATTGTGTAGGCTTATCACTTAAATCTCAGGAGCTTACTGCTATATTCTTAACAGTGAGGGTGTATTGCAGTCTTGTTTTGGAATATGATATACACTTTGTGGGTGATTTACATGATACGTTTCAAGTTGAATGTAACACATGACAAAGATTTGGATAGTTCTCAATATATTATGTGGTGATCTCATGTGCTACGCTTGCACTTTTTGTCCATCCAACGACATCCCATATTATTGTAAACAGGATACTTCGGAAGCCACCCAAGCAGCTGAATTTCAGAGGTGTATGGTACCCTTGTTTCGACAAATCGGGCACTGCCTGAACAGTTCACACTTCCAGGTAGCTGAGTGCGCTTTGTTTCTATGGAACAATGATTATATTATAAATTTGATGTCACAACACCGATATGAAATATTGCCATTGACTTTCCCTGCTCTAGAGAAAAATGTAAAAAACCACTGGAGTATGCTTGTGGACAATTTGACTTGGAATGTGAGAAAGATGTTGATGGATATGGACCAAGAGATTTTTTTCAAGAATGCCAACGTAGGTTCCATGAAGAGGAAACAAAGGTAATACGCACACAAGAGCAACACGAAATGACATGGCAATGTTTGGAAGCAATTGTTGTTTCAAAAGATTTGTCTTGCAGGTAAGTTTCTCTTGAGGAGGTCTTTTGGTCGAAAACTGCAAACTGAAACAGAGTTTTGGGCCTTTTATGTTTACCTTGAAGTTGTTGTAGTTTTTCCACAGCCTCACGTGATGAAAAATACAAAGATTGTTGAACCATTCACATCCCATTATATGTTTGCATTGGGTATTGCAAGGTTTTTCACCTGTGCACATTGGGTCCTCCAGGTTTTGGATAGTCGTGGCTACTTGTTGACTGCTTTGGGCCATGGCTTGTGGCCATCCATGGTACTTTTGGCAGAAATTGTTCAGACTTCTATATTGGCATATCTCTCTTTTAAAGTGATATAGGTGGGCAATTAGTGTCGTGGCTTCCTTCAGGAGTGGTGTGATTTCAATCTAATTGTCTTGTTGAAGCTGCTATGGAACTGGTTGTTTGCACTCTTCTCGTCGCTGTGTGAGAAAAAAGTGAGTTCGTACATGCCCAGTTGGGCTCTGCTGGGCATGACAGCTGTATAGTAAAAGGTTAGAAAGAAAACAACAAAGCTATTAACAAGAATTAAATAAAAACTAAATGAAACTATGAGCATAGGAACAAAAATAGAAACAAATGAAAATGGACCAATATCACCAATGTATAAGCTGGTCTGATTGTTGAAAT
>ML817222.1:81933-130642 GCA_009831015.1 Picea engelmannii | reverse complement strand
CTGGATGGGTAGCTATTTGTGTTTCGGCTACTTCAAAAACAAATGATGTCTGGGTCTCTAATTCCTGCAGCTCTATTTCAATGTCAGCGGCTGGTTCTTGTGTTTCAGCCATGGTTGTTTCCTGTGTTTCAGCCATGGCTGGTTCTTGTGTTTCAGCCACTGAGTGGGTAACTGGTTCTTGTGTTTCAGCTACCTTTTGTGAGACGGATGGCGTTACTGTTTCGGAGGCGTCTGATTTTTGTGTTGCAGCGCCCATGGTTAGAATAGGCAAGGGGTCCGGGGTTGAGGGGATTAACAGCTTACGGGGTTTTAGTCGAATTGGTGGAGGGTTTAGGGTAGTGGTCATCCATGGTGGCCTCATTGAGGTTTTCGTTCGCTTTTTGCGCGGGAAGGGTGGAAAGGATGCGATCTGTGGTCGTTTTCGTGGGGGTTTCTCCTCGATGATAGGGCAGGGAATATTTTCCACAAGTAATTTTCCATGTGTCAACTAGATTATTTGTTTCATAGACCCCATAGGCCCATTAATGTGTGACACATGTCACCCACTAAAGCGACACATGTCCACTCGATATTTCTACGTATCACACCTGGAACTCACCGCGTGGTCCATTTTGCGAGAGGAGTATGCAAGATGCACCTATATTTTCCTTTGTATCTAGTATGTTACCACTGCGAGGGTGGACTGGCAATAACCTCCTATCTAGGATCGACAATTGTGCTTGAACTGGTGTGGAGATATATGTTCAGGGATGATTTCAGAGTCCCAACTAGCATGATGTTTATTTCCTTTCCCGAGTTCCACAATGGAAACTTCTCGCCTGTGGTGGAATTGATGCCAATCGTTGATCATGTTGGATATACAAATCAACTATATAAGAGGATTGCAAAAGTTCAACCCACGGGGATGATAATTCTTCCCCTAATCTCCACAATTCCTCTCCACCATAGATTCATGGATCTACATGGAAACACCTCGACCATGGGATCCAAAAGGTATCGGGAGACAATTGGTGGAAACTTCAGACTTCAAAGCTCTGGGAGGTTTGGCAGGTAGGTGAAGCTAGGAACCCCGAAGTCTACCAGTCTCAGACTGACGTGTCCCACTGACATCACCTGGGGTGATGTGGATCCCTGTCATGTATGCCACGTTTCATCCAGACTTGTATTTCTCACAGAACCTAAAGGACCATTAGAATGTGACACGTGTCACCCCCTGACAAGGACTAGTGTTATTCCTAGCCCTACCCCATGTCATCCCCCTAGTGCATGAATTCTTGTTCAAAGGTTAGTGGGGACCCTTCGGGAGTCCAAGTGTCCGGGACTCTGGAGTTTTGAGGTGTAGTATTGAGAACAAGTCGGAAGGCCGAAGGTTAGAGATATGTGGTAGCACCTCAGGAATTCATGATTTTGGGACTCTAGGGAATTCATGCATAGAAAGAAAAAGGGGTGTTCAAAGCCAAATGTCAAACACCCCTCTAGCCTATGTGTTGACTAAGGAATAAGCCCCATCATTGGATTGGGCAATGGGTGGAATTCCACCATAGATGTCGAAACAATGGGAACAATATGAATGGGAAGGACTCACGTGGTCCATGACTAATAGTGCCTGAAGAAATTCGGGAGGCAATAACTTGCGATACATAACTTAGATTTTGGTATGGTGGTAACCATGAGGAATTTCGTGATGAGCATAATTCCAGTGGAGAACCCCGAGTTGGGATTGAGATAGTTAAGGAAAAATGAAATTATGATGCCCCATCCCTTAAAAGAGTTCTTAGGGGTCGAGTGTGTTACAACTGCATGGAATCATTCCAAACAAATTGGGACCTAATTGTTTAGTAAGTGCATGAATCCCTTGGTGATCTCAGCATATTTTTCTATAAAATGTCATAGAAAGTTAGCTTTACCTTGGAGACTTTGAAGCTGACGAATATTACGCAGGGGAGGAAACTAAAATATTTCCTCAACCTTAAGAGGATCGACCATGATTCCTTTATTAGACATAAAGAAACGAAGAATACACCTTGAAATGATGCAAATGATGCATTTATGGGGATTCAGACAAATCCTATAAAAATGTCATCTCTCAAACACATGGTGAATGTGTGCAAGATAATCCTCTGTACTACAAGAGAGAGCTTCTAGGTCAACAATATATTCCTTGATTATGTGTTTGAGGTCATGAAAATGAAAGACATGGCCCACTTTAAAATATCTCCAACATTTTTAAGACCGAAAGGAATTTTGCTATATGAAAATGTGCCCCAAGGACAAATAAACGTTGTCTTATGTTGGTCCTCTGGATGGATTTGGATTTGATTATATCTCAAGAATCCATCCATAAATGAAAATATCTTAATTATGGCACACTCATTGATAATATGATTAATGAAAAGTGTGGGGAAGTTGTCTTTAGGAAACTATTTATTCAAATCTATGAAATCCATGCAAACTTAGATATTTCCATTAATTTTATCCATGGGAACAGGGTTAGATACCCATTCAATGAGGGGAACAAGGTATACTAAATATTCCTTAAGGAGTTTCTCCACTTCATCCTTTATCACTATGACTTTCCTTGGATTAACCGGTCTTATATTTTGTAGAACTAGATTTGCATTCTCATAAGTTTTGATATCATGTTCGACAATGCAAGGGGTATATAACGAGAATTTATTCATATATCCTGGAGAATATGTCACATAATTCCTTAAAAATGTTAGTATAAATGTGGACTTTGTTAGGAGAATAGTCCACTCTGATAAACATGTTTTCCACAATTTCAGGATACTTAGAGATATTAATTGGTTTAGTTTCCAAAATATTTTCCATGTTACCCTCAACATACACAACCACTGCTGGCATATTTACCACTGACCACCCCCAATATAGACCATGGTTCTCTGAGAGAGAATCTTTCTTCTTTCTCAGCAACATTCAGGGACGGAGGTTACTCTCTTCCTCCCATAGGATCCTGGCAACGAGTTTTCTCTGTACCAAGCAAGGAGGTCTTCCCAAGGACTTCCACAGTGACTCGCCAGCCTCATTTATCACCTTGTAACCAAAAACCTTGCCAATATCTTCTTAATTTTATAACGATCTTATTTCCCAGTTCTTCCCTTGAATCATAGCATTGTAACTACTCTTTTTCTCTTCTCGATATTACTCTTGCGACTCTGCTCTCTTCACAGATCACTTGCTCCTCTCTTTCACCTCTACCCACAAATTACCTCTTTCTTTCCTTTCTCAGCAGGGTTGTGTGGGTCTAAATCCCCATCTCATGGTCAGGTATGGAAATATTACTTATGGGTACTCTACCCCATCCCCTCATTAACTCTTGAGGAGGACTCTTCCAGCTACCACATTGACTAGTAATTCATATCTTGGTTAGAGGACTATTGTGTATGTTGAGGGTATGCATTGATTGGGAGATGGGTGGAATTACACCATATATGTTGAAACAATGGGAACAATATGAATGATATGGACTCGCATGGTCCATGACTAATAGTGCCTGAAGAACTTTGGGAGGCAATAACTTGCGATACATAACTCAGATTTTGGTATGGTGGTAACCATGAGGAAGCTCATGACAAGAAAAATTCCAGTGGAGAGCCTCGATTTGGGATTGAGATAGTTAAGGAAAAATAAAATTATGATGCCCCATCCCTTAAAAGAGTACATAGGGGTCGGGTGTGTTACAATTGCATGGAATCATTCCAAACAAATGGGACCTACTTCTTTATTAAATGCATACCCTCAACATACACAACATGTGTTTCCAAGGGGTTCATAGACCGATCTTTATCTCCAGTCATGGCCAATATAAACTCTCCATTATCAACCCTATTGAGTTCCAGAGGAAGTAAGACCTATGGTGCATATCCTTCCAATGAATTTTAGGCTCTATCATTGCCTCTAAGATGAATTCATCATATGGTAAAACTATATCCAAGCAATCCAAAGAGTGGGAAGAGTTGAAGGCCCACATGGGCACAGTAAGATGATATAACTTCTCTATTCAAGGAGGATCTAGATCAGTGTCTATATTAATACATTGAATATCTTGATAATCAATATCTATTGCATACAAAGGCATCACCATTCCTATGTGTTCAATTCCTTCTGCCGAAGCAGAAAGAGAAGGTAAGATCCACATATTCTCAAATTATGTTGTTCAAAAATAATAGACTTGGGTCACGGGATTCAAAGAGTGTATAAATTCACAACAATACGAAGAGGGGGGCGGTGAATCAATCTTTTATTATTTTTTTGTATTTTTCTTTTCTTTGAACCATTTAAGTTATCAGTAGTGTGCACTTAATGATAAGAACAAGAAGAACTAAAAACAATGCTCAGAAATAAAAACCAGTGCATAAATTAAACCAACCCACTTACTGACAACCATAAATGACAATCATCACAATGAACATAGTACACCAAGATTTTATGTGGAAACCCATTAAGGGAAAAAACCACAAATATTTTATTCTTCTTCAATAATGCAGGCACCAACCCATTATAATGAGAACACCAATTATTTGTGTGAGCACCAACTCATTATTTTAACAGCACCTGCTAGAAGGAAGCATACACTCCCTAGATTTATAAATTCCAGCTATAAGGAAGCCCCAACCCCCTGTCTTTACCAGCACCAACTGGAAGGAAGAACCAACTCCATGGACATAGCACCAACTTAGTGACTATCTAGGCACCAACCTGCTAAGGACACCAATACTTAGTGAGCTACAACTCACCCTAGCACCACCCTACCACCCTCTTGTTGTTGTGAACAATTGTAGTCTTTTTTTTCCCTTTACTTCCGCGCACTGCACTATCATAGAATATACATACTTATAACATTTTTCACGAGTCCACCTTCTTGTATGTGGACATGTTACAGTTACAATGTGGACAAGCTTTGAATATATCAAAGTCATGTTAGTTATAATTTTTCTAAATAAATTATGGAGGTTACATTGTGGAAAACCCTTGACCAAATCAAGATCCTATAAATTACACTAAAGTATGCGGAAATATGATGGTTACATTGTGGAAAAAATTATGTTATCTAACATTCTTTGACTAAATCAAATGGACTAAGTCAAATGTACAAATTACCATCATATTCCCATCACAGTTCATACAGTGCAATCCATACCACGCAGACTATACCATGTTATTCATACATCTCAGTCCATACTACTCAATTCCATACTGATCAGTTCCATACTACTTACTATTGCACTTTTTCACAGTCACCTTGTTGCACTGTCACACTTTTACACTGTTGCATTATCACACCATCACACTGTCCACAATCACATTGTCTCATTGTCACACTGTCACACCATCACACCTTCACACTATCACATTTTCACATCGTCGCATTGTTCGTTGTCACACTATCACGCTTTCACACTGTCACACCATCGCACTGTTTCACTATCACACTTTCACATTGGTCGAACTGTTGCATTATCCACTTTCAGATTGTTGCATCGATGTGTACTTTAAACAAACTTATGACCTTGTTTCTACGACGTCCAACACCTTTCCTACGAAGACACATTTCTTACTGTGTACACACAATACCATGCACATATCATCTACGCCTTCACATGATACTGCGCACACATCAACTACATCGTTTCTACAGACTCCACTTAGTTTGACATCAATGAGAACTATGCTCACGAAAGAGACCAACACGTTGTTTGTGTATTTAATTGCCTAATTAAAGAAACTCAAACTTCCAATACATTAATTTTCAACCTGAGGTATGTTCTTTTATTGAAAATTTATTGTACAAAATATATGTAGGAAAAATTTCCCTAACTGACACTATCCTGTAATACAAAAATAAAAATATTAATAAGTAAACACACACTACAAAATAGATTTCACACTACTGAAAGGAAAACATTGTTGCTTGAGTAAAACACTCATGTTGAATTGGAAATCACACTTCACACTTTCGTTAATTTGAACCACACCCATACTACTAGAATTAAAACCACAATTATGTAAATGAGATCACTCTCACACTTGCATTAAAATTAAAACACACCCATATTGCTTGAATGAAAAGTACTCTGCTAAAATGAAATAACCCCTTGCATAAATAATCAAACCTCACTCTTGCATAAATGAAATAAATCCACACTTGCATAAACCAACTAAACCCAAACTTGCACAATGAAAGGCACCTTGAAAATATCACCCTGAACACTTGATTTGAAAATAAATCACTTTCTTGGAAAGTAAACAAACCACTCCCTTTCTAGGAATAAATAAAAACAAACTTCACTCTAGCTGGAAACAAAATAAATTCACTCCTCACAAAGAAAAAAATTCATTCAATGTGAAAGGAAACAAACCATGCTGAAATAGAATAAGTTTGAAACCAACTAATGATTCATAATAGGGAACCACCTATGAAATGACTAACACCAACATCCCAAATCCAGATGAGTTTCATTAACTCATCGCTAAATGGAGATCAAGAAAATCAACACAATAATCATGTAACAACAACAATTAGTAAACTAAATTTGATTCGAAATATAGTTGAGTAACAATAATCTACGTCTGTACAAGAACACTCACAATTATTTGTAAATAACAGTAACAATATAAATCTAAAACTATATATGTAAAATATCACTCACCTACATAAATGAAATAAATATACCTATTGATATAGTAACAGTTGTTGATTAAGGTTGGTTGTCATTGATGTCAACCCTTGAAGAAAGCCCCACATCACAAAGTTTTGGGTAATGGGCCCAATATTGTTTGATGTAAATATGACTCATTATTGTCTTTTCATGGTTGATAAGAATCAAATATGGATGAACTCCAAAGTGGTCCCCTTATGGTGAAAGCCCTCACGGGAAGATGCTTTCCGAAGTAAGAGAACCCATGCTTAATTATGGAATAATGAGATTAAGGACAATGAATTTTTCAGGTAAACTATCCTAGATGGATAGTTCTTTTCATTCCATTTCTGATGGCATGTGGAACGTCTCATAACTCCTCACGGTTAGAGAGTTATGGCCATGATAATTTGGAGACCCCGGGTTTGGGTAATGGACCCAAGTTTGTTTGATGCATAACGGTATGAGTTATATTGAATTTTCAGATAATACTATTCTATATGGATATTACATGTCATTCCATTTCTATTGGTATGTGGAATGTCACATAACTCCTCACGGTTTGAGAGTTATGGCCTTACGAAGTTGGAGGACCCTCATATGTCATCTAGAAGCCCCAAAAGGTCAAAGTAGTCAAAGTGGTTTAAGATATTTTAAAAGGTAAATAATAAAGTGAAGTAATGAGTGTATTATAATTCAAAGTGAATACAAAATAAATTATTTCAATAATAAATTTAATGGAGAAATTAGAAGTGGGTTAACCCTAAAATAAGGAAAGTGGGGCCAAGTGACATAGAAGATGTTTTTAAGGAAGCTACTCGGAGAGTATAAATAAGAGGCAAGGATCTCTAATTTTAATCATACTTGAGCATATTGAATATCTATAGGTGTCTAAGGTAACCAAGGATATCTAAGCTGAAATTCTGAGGGAAGGTGAAGAAAATAAGGCCGAAATGCAAGGAAGGATAAATTCTTTTGATGGTGTTTTCCAATGTATGTTATTTACAGGTCATCTCACCATTTTCTCTATAACTTTTTTTCTATAATGATTCAAACCGTGAAATTTCTATTCCATTGAGAAAACATATCCAAGTATATGTGGTAAACAATTCAACTTTTGGGTCATTGTATTTTTGGATTTACACTCCATGGAAAATAGGGTTTGTGGCTAGTCCTGAAACTAGTCAAAAACAGGTGTTTCGGGTAAAAACGCCATATCTTCTTCATAACAGATCCAAATTCCATAAAATCAAATGTGTTGGTTAGGTTAGAGTATGTATTATGAATTTTAAAAGTTTCATATTATTTCAAAAAATATTCCATGCAGGGCATTCTCTACAAGGTTTCTCTCTAGAATATGCCAGAACGCTGCAAGGTATGCCATTTTTTCTATAACTCCTTTTCTGAGAGGTTCCAAGTAGTGACACCTGGAAGAATTGAATAAAACACACTAAAGAAATTATGTATCAGTTTTAGATATTTATACATTATAGGTACAAATCTATGATTACTTCAAGTTAGGGTTGTTGACTAATCCAAAACTAGGCATGTGAGACTAAAGAAAAGTTTGATGAAAATGCTAGTCTCTTGTTGTTGAAGTTAATGAATGTTTGCAGGAATGTGATCATATACAATAGGTCTATTATAGAGCTACAAATAATATTTGTATGATGAAATTGATGAGGGCTTTTGGTTGAGGTAGATGTTGAGTACATGGTTGAGACAAGTAGTTGGTGAGTTGGCACATACATGAGGTGTATAGTTGATGATGTTGGTACATATTGATGAGTCATAGTTGATGAGTAGTAGACACATGATTGGTACATACTTGGTACATGGTTGGATGCACTTGTTTATGGTACAGGTTGATTACAGGTTATTTGGTACAGGTTGGTGCATGGTTGATGCACTTGTTTATGGTACAGGTTGATTACAGGTTGAGGTACAGGTTGATGCATAGTTCAGATTTATTGGTACAAGTTTATAGTGGTATATCTCACAGTGACATGTTGATAGTGGTTCCATCATTCTACTTCTACTTCAGGGTGGTAGGATGGGGCAAGGATAGGTGGTTGTAACCACCTTCCGGTTGTAGCTGGAGAACATAGGGGGTTGTAGCCTCCTTCTGGTTGTAGACACAGAATTGGGGAGTTGGAGCTTCCCTCAGGTTGTAGCATGAGAAAATAGGGGGTTGGAGCCTCCTTCCAGTTGCAGCTGGAAAAAAAATTATTTTGGTGCTTCCAATGAATGTAATTCTTCAAGACAATAAGAAAAAGCATTCTGTGGTTTTCTCCCGATTTGGGTTTCCACGTAAAACATCGGTGTAATGTGTATGTGCATGCTTATTCATTTGTTCATTGCTTATTTACTCTACAATTATTCGATGATAATGCTTCATTGGTATAACACTTGGATTATATGGTTAAAAAGGATTAGATTTCTCTATTATTGATTCACCCCCCCCCCCTCTCAGTAATCCAACAGCAGTAACCCTGCTAAAGAGGAGGTCCCTTCCTCCTTAGCAGCGGCTGGAAAAAATACAAAAGATACAATTTATTTAAACATAAATTGAACCACAAACTTTTTGAATCTTTATTAATAAAAATTCAAAAGTTACAGGTGCAGATGTTGTTTCTCATCAATCAGATTGACTGTTGAAAAACTAGACTAGCTTGGGAGTGGAAGTACTCTGTTTTTAAATCTCCCCCTTAACTAATCTTAGGAAATTGACAATTACAAACAACCTTGAGAATATCTCAATTCTCAAGCTATTCATTACAATGTTAAATAGAATATATTCAATATATTTTATAACTGTCTGTAACAAAATATGATTAATTACATATCTTTCCCAATGAGTTGTAGCAAAAACGGCATACCTTCTTGAATTTTGGATTATTCTAGAGAGCGAACTTGTAGAGCATGCCCTTCATGGAATATTTGTTGTATGGATATGAAAATGGTACACTTGATACTACAAACTGTACTATAACCAATAAATTTGTTCTTACTGAATTTGGATCTGTTATGAAGAAGTTATGGCGTTTTTACCTAAAACACCTGCTTTAGACTAGTTTTAGGACTAGCCACAAACCCTATTTTCCATGGAGTGTAACTCAAAAAATACAACGAAACACAAGATGAAATTTTTATCACAACTAATTAGATATGTTTCCTCAACAACCTCCCAATTTCACAATCTGAATCATTATATAAACAAAGTTATTGCGAAAATAGTGAGATGACCTGTAAATAACATACCTTAGAAAGCATCATCAAAAGAATTTATCCTCCCTTGAATTTTGACCTTCTTTACTTCACCTTCCCTCTGAAATTCGGCTTAGATATCCTTTGGTTACCTCATTCACTTGTATATATTCAATATTGTCAAGTGTGTTTAAAAATGAGAGACCCTTGCCTCTTATTTATACTTTCATGTAACTTCCTCAAGGGTTTACCTTCTAACCATCTTGACCCACTTTCCTTATTTTAGAGCTAACCCAATTCTAACCACTTGTAACACCCCAAGGTCGAGCCCCTTCTAAATTGTAATGATGTTTACAGGCTGGAGAGACAAGTGTTTATAAGCTAGAAGATTTTTATATTTATTAGGTCAGAGAGCCTAGATGCTTAAGGCTAGTGAGCCTATTTTTGTATATGTAAACACTCACATCATTAATAAAATTACATAGATGTGTGTAGACCAACCACGAAGAAATATTTATGGGGGACTAAGCTCCATTAGGTAGGGTAAGGGAAGGGGCTAAGTGTCTCGGAATAGGGGATAAGCTAAATGGCTTACCTCTAAAGGAATAATATTATATTATTATTTACAAAAGGCTAAGATTGACATAATCTGTGTTGTCCTAAGTTCCTTGGAAACGAAACGAATGTTAATTGGAGCTCATGCAGCTTCAGGGAGACATGTGTCAACCTGGGTGCATGTAGTTTTAAATGGGAAACTCAGCTCGTTGGAGGTTTTCCTCTCCATTATCTTGACCATCACCATTCTATTAAGGTTTTCCATCATTCTCAATTCAACCATTGATTCACTCATTGATCCATTTCCTTCATCGTCGACCTCTGCATCATTCATGCACCTCTGGAACTCACAGGAACTTGAGCTATCTCGTACTTTTCCTATGAAGTATAGCACACCTGTAATTTTCCTGATCCCGTACTATGCCTCAATGGTTTTTTGTTGTTTCCAACATAGATCCTTGACTGAGTGTGGCTTGCTTCCATCATCTACTCTATACTGAGCTTGTTGTTTCCATCACTTTTACTGTATTTTACTTAGGAGATGGACTAAAGAAGCAAGTTTTCAGGCCTGTGGGTTTGAAGAGGTGGGTTTTCAGGTCCGTGGACTAAATAAGCAGGTTTTCAGGCTTGTAAACAACTCTATCCAAGTGAGAGAGGTTGTTGGGGAAGTGATTCTCCCAGATGGATACCAACGAAAGATATAGTTCTCTAAGAATTCATGTTCGTCCTATTGTTGAAGCCCTGGAAGGGAAGTGGGGAAGTCAAAGGACTATTGAGTAGAGAAGAGGCACATGTCCTGGGGTGGGACAAGAATGTGGGGAATGAGAGGCTATAGGTTGTTAGTGTGAGTTGGCTTTTGGGAGAAAATCCTTCATGTTGATCTATGCGAATTTCTCGTTGTCCTTGCCAAGCCTAGGAATCCCTTTCCCGATGGAGTTTAGTCCCAGCTTGGGGGTGACCCACTGTTGAGCATGATGAGCAACGTGGTCTAAGGTTGGGAGGTTCGTGGAAGGTCTGCATGCAGTTGGTGGTCATCTATTAAAATATAAGTACCAAATATTTGTTCTTTGTATGATGTGTATCTCGATATCAAGTTATAATGTTTTTAGAATTTTCTGTGTATAATGCACGTATGCTTTAATGTTATTTCCGCATGAATAGTGGCATGAACAAAATGTTATAGTTGTTTAATTTTCATTAGATATTTATGTATATAGACATATATGGTATCAGAGCATGAAAGTTATCCGATGGCATGGCCTAGCCTATTGGTTTAAGGTCAGGGATGTCACGAATTGGTATCAGAGTAGAAAAGAAAAGATACAGTCGATATTGTAGAATTTCCCGACCTATTGGTGGATGGGGACGTTACAAAATGGTATCAGAGAAAGGAGAGATGTCACAGTAAGTGACTTTGCTCAGCATGTTAGTGGCTGGGGAAATTACAAAATTGTTTATGAGCCATGGTTTCAACACTAAGCCTAGAAGGGCCATGTTAGTGGAAGTTGAAGCAAGAGTTTCAGAAGAGAATGGTTGTCGAAATGGACAAAATTCAAGTTCAGAGACCATGGTTTAAACACTAAACCTGGATGGGCCACAAACGAAGAATTCAGAGTAAAATTCCAGAGAATATTTAATGTACAGAGTGCCAGAAGGGTGTGGAGAGAACACTTGGAATGTGTTCGGAAGCACAAGAGGTGTAACTATTTAAGAAATGACCACAGAGAAAGAAACAACAAAATCCATTGTGATTGGGTCGTAGGATCTGTTCGAGAGAAGGAGGATCCTTCACAACCATTAGATCTAGAGAAAAATGCATGAAGGTTAACCTCCAAGTCATTCGGACTTCGCGACTTCGGCGAAAGTTATGGGTTATAAGAGCAAGAGGGGTCTAAGCCCGAAGTTCCAAAGTCCTGAAGAGAATATACATCATAGATCCATGGGGGGGGAGTGTTCACCATTGGATTTGATCAAGGATGGATCAGCTTGATTCGGGAGTTTGATGTTTGGGAGAATTGGGGTGCATTGATGCGCAAACCGCCAAAGCCTGAAGTCTCGAAGCAAACAAGAAGAAGTGGCATGGAAGGATGATTTCTCCAATAGCGATGTGGACCCTTCCTAGACATGCCACGTGCCACCATGTTGATGTTGACAACTATACTATGTGGACCCCGGAAGGTAAGGAGGTTCGGGAGTTTGGCGTTCGGGAGAATCGGGGTGTGCAAGTGTAAAAACCGTCGAGGCCTAAAGTTCCAAAGTTACGTGGCTTTTTGACGTCACTCAAAATGATGTGGACGCATGCGATGTGTGCCACGTGTCAGTGATTTAAGCACCTTTGGATGATTAAAATTCCAGTTAGAATGTGACACATGTCACATGTTTTATTGTTCCACGTGTCCGCTTCTAATATTTCACCACGTGGCCCTCCTCTTGAACATGGATGGTGGGGCCCCTGATGGTCACAGAGGAAGCATGGCACCAGATCGTGAAGTTCAGAGACTTGAAACTCCAGAAGAAATGGTTCATGATGGAATGGAAGGAAGAAAAATCCAAATTTTCATAGCGTCGAAGTAATGTGACGTAATGACGTCACCAAGGGTGAAGTGGAAGTATTCATAGATTTTTAATTCAGGAGTTTTGGGATGTGCAAAGGCAAAATCCTCCGAAGTCCTAGAGCCCTAAAGCCTGAAGTTCCATATCAAGTATCAATCGTGGGTGTTAAGAATTCATGGACCATTGATCCACCCCACTTCGCAAACTCACTAATTTGACACTCCGAGAGATTTGTTGGGAAGTGATTTGGAAACCGTCGAAGTTGGAGTCCCTAAAGCTTTGATCCACCTTATATTTGAGAAAGGAATGTGGACCGTAGATCCACCATTCTTTGCGCATTTGTCAGTTCATTTTTCTATGATGTTTGGGATGTGCGAAAAAGGGAAACCTCTGAAGATCTAGAGCCCGAAGTTTCAAGGCTTTGGATAAGAGCCCAAATCATTAACACTGGGTAACAACCATGGTCACATGTGAACCAAGGGTTGAAAAGGGGCTAGCACCTGGAAATTATTGCAGACAGAGTTGGGATTAGAAATAGAATCCTGAGAGGTTCTTGATCGACCAAGACCCACTGAAAATGGAGTCGGTTATTATTTTTTTGAACCAGATTGGTTTATGTTATTCTATAAAATTATTAAGTCTAATAGATTCACAAAAAAAATCGGTTGACTGCACATTTTGCAAAATTAACAATTGTTAGAACCGAACTGAATTGTCGCATAGTGCAGAGAAATGGAGGAGGCACAGGATGCTTACAATTTGGAGAATGAAGCTAGAGGAATGGAGGAGGCACATAATGCTTACAGTTTGGAGAATGAAGATAGAGGAATGGATGTCCATTTGGGAGTTGAAGGAACAAAATTCAATGGGCATGTAGAAGAAATAGATAAAGACATGGGCATGATGAAAATTATTAAAAAATTGCAAAAGAAGGTCCAAATTCACCGAGAAGATAACAAAAATATTATGAGAGCCAACGAGCAACAAGGAGACTTCAAAATGAGGTTGATGCAGAGCATCAAAAAAATATAAAAGAAATTGGATAAGGAGAGTGGCTCAAGAAAATCAAGAAGTCATAGGTCTCCTGATGAGAAAATAAGAACAAGAAGTGTTGGCAGACATCACCATCACTCCCCAAGGAATTCCAATAAGAGAACACACAACAACTCAATTCCATCCTCTGTCAGGAAGCATAAGAGGTCTGGGGTGGATGAGCTACAAGGGGAAATGAACAAAATCAAACATCCTACTTTTGATGGTAAGCACAAGAAGGATGAAGATGCAGAGACATGGTTGTTGGGCATGAGAAAGTATTTTCAATTGAATAATTATTCTTCTCATGCAGAAGGAAGAATTTCCATCTATCAACTCAAAGGAAAAGCATCCATGTGGTGGGATCAGCTTGTGCAGGTGCAACACATTAAAGAGAAAAATGTTACTTGCAAGGAATTCAAGAAGTATATCGAAAATAAATAATTGAATAAGAGGTACTATGACAAGAAAATGAAAGAGTTCTTTGAACTCAAACTTGGGAGTATGACAATAGGTGAATATGAATGAAGGTTTTTAGAATTGAAGAAGTATGTTTCTTTCATCAAGGATGAGACAGTTAAGATTCAGAGGTATTTGAGTGGTTTTCCATCATTCATCAATGACAAAATACAATATGATGATCCCAAAATATTGGAGGAGACCATAAGGCGAGATAAGTGCCTATATGATCAGAAATAAGCAAGGGCAACTTTCCAAAAATCTTGGGAAGAAAAGAAGAAATTCAAGATGGATCAGAGGAAGAAGGGAAATATGCCACCATTCTTCATAAATAATTCTCAAGGACAACCAACTTCTAGAGGACCCAAAATGATTGAGATAGGTGGTCAAAGGCCAAGGCATCCACCTATTAAATGTTTTTTTTGTAAAGGAGATCATATGTTTAGAGATTGTCCTCACAGAAGTGAAAAAATGAGAGTTGTTCACTGTGGAGGACATGGGCATAAGTGTACCCAGGATCTATGCATCCTTGGACAACAAGAAAGTAGAGATGAAACCGTGGAGGACATGGGCATAAGTGTACCCAGGATCTATGCATCCCTGGAAAAAATGAGAGATGAAACTGTGGAGGACATGGGCATAAGTGTAACCAGGAACTATGCATCACTGGACAACAAGCAAGCACAGTATCAGTCACATATGATTGAAGTGGAAGGTATGATCCACAACCAAACCATTACTATTTTAATTGATTCAGGAGATAGTCATATTTATATAGATCCCAAGATGGTGGAAAGTTTTCATTTGCCAAGAAACAAGCATAGAGAATATTGGTTGGTGCAGTTGGCTACCAGAGCCAAATGAAAAGTTACTGAGGTGGTTAAGTCATGTCTTATGGACATGAATGGACTGAGCACAAGGGAAAATTTGAACATCTTGCCTTTAGGTTCTTATGACTGTCTAATTGGGATGGATTGGTTGGACAAACACCATGCCATATTAGACTATCGTAACAAGGAATTCACTTTCCTAGATGAGGAGGGAAATCAAACAATAGTCCAAGGAATTCCCAGGGCAGTGATTATTAGAGAAATTTCAGCAATGTAGATTAAAAAGTGTTACAGGAAGGGATGTCAAATATTTGCAGCCCATATGGAGGAAGAATCTAAGGATAAGGTGCCAAATCTGGAGGATCATGTAGTCTTGGAATATTTTGAAGACGTTTTCAAGGAGGTACCATCACTACCCCCAAAGAGAGATATTGATTTCTCTATAAATTTAATGCCTGGAGAAGCTCCAGTATCAAAGACTCCTTACAGAATGAGTACACCAGAGATGAAGAAGTTTCAAATGCATCTTGAAGAACTTCTGAATAAGGGGTATATATGCCCAAGTGTGTCACCTTGGGGTGCCCCAGTCTTGTTCATGAATAAGAAATATGGGACATTGATATTATGCATCGATTTCAGACAGTTGAACAAAGTAACTATAAAGAACAAGTATCCCTTACCAAGGATCGATGATCTCTTTGATCGGTTGAAGGATGCAAGGATATTTTTGAAGATAGATCGCAGGTGAGGATACCGTCAGGTAAGGATTAAAGAGGAAGATATCAACAAGACCGCCTTCAAGACAAGGTATGGTCATTATGAGTTCATAGTGGTGCCATTTGGGTTATCGAATGCACCAGTTGTTTTCATGTTCTTAATTAATGGTGTTTTCCGAGAATATTTAGACAAGTTTGTCATTGTATTTTTATATGACATCCTTATATATTCCAAGTTGGAATAAGAACATGAGAATAATTTGAGGATGGTGTTGCAAGTGCTGAGAGAGCATCAGTTTTATGCCAAATTGAGCAAGTGCTCATTTTATCAAAACATAATTCACTATTTGGGGCATATCATATCTGAATATGGGATAGCAATGCATCCTGAGAAGATAGAATCCATTAAAGAATGGACAACACCTAAGAAAGTGACAGAATTCAGATCCTTCATGGGTCTATCGGGATACTATAGAAGGTTCATTGCAGGGTTTTCGAGAATAGCTCATCCCGTCACTTCCTTGCAAATGAAGGGGAAGAAGTTTCAATGGACAACAGAATGTGAAATGAGTTTCTAGCAATTGAAGCAATTGTTAACTAGTGCTCCAATTCTATGAATTGTTTATCTGAATGAAGATTTTTTGGTTTGCACAGATGCGTGCAAAGAAGGACTTGGAGGAGTCCTTAGTCAGAACAGATTTGTAATATGTTTCAAGTCCATAAAATTGAAAGAGCATGAAAGGCTCTATGCCACTCATGATTTGTATTTGGAAACCATAGTGCACGCTTTGAAGAAGTGGAGGCACTACCTCATGGGAAAGAGTTTTTAGCTAAGAACAAACCATAATGTCCTAAAGTATTTGTTTGAACAACCTACTTTGAATGCTAGGCAAAGAAGATGGTTAGAATTCCTCTATGAATATGACTTTGATATAAATCATATCAAGGGGAAAGAGAAAAAAGTGGTTGATGCACTCAGTAGAAGAGTGCATGAGTTTCATGCTACAACCATTAGCATGTACCAATCATATTTGAAGGATAGAATTGCGAAGGTTGCAAAATCATATTTGCAGTACATGGAATTGGTAAAAAAATTGCAGCAAGGAAAAATGCAACAAAAAGTTGAGGATTATGAATTGGGAGTTGATGAAATTCTCCTGTACAAAAACATAGTTTATGTACCCAATTATCCTGAATTGAGGAGTTCAATTTTAAAATAAATGTATAATGTTCCTTATGTTGGGAACCCATGATATTAGAAAATAGTTTCAGCATTCAAGAGCCAATACTATTGGCCAGACATGAAGAGGGAGATTGATGAATACATAGCTAAATTCTTGGAGTGTCAAAAGGTAAAGGTTGAGCATAGACACCCAATTGGTTTACTGCAACCATTACCCATTACTGTGTGGCCACTAATAAAGTGGGCATGCACACCCCTCTACCTAATCCTCACAGGCCCTGGGAATCCATCTCAATGGAATACATGTTACTCCTTCCATCCACGAAGCGGGGAAATGACGATGTTTTCGTGGTTGTTTATATATTTTCCAATATGGAGATTCTAAGTGCCTGATAGAAGAGAATAACAGTGGAGGCCACTGTCAAGCTCTTCTTTGAACGAGTATGGGTACATTTTGGGATACCACAAACCATTATCTCATATCAGGACAGTTGGTCGAGCCTTTGGCCATTGCTAGACACCAAGCTCACCAAATTCACTACCTTACACCCCCAGATGGATGGCCAAACTGAGGTCATCAACCGGATGATCATGCATATCCCGTGCATGTAAAATTCCAAGCACCCCCACACATGGGATGGTATTATTCCCTATGTTCAAAATAGCTACAACCGATCCATACATAACTCAACTTACCACATCCCCTTTTAGGTGGGGTTGGGATTTCAACCATTGGGTCCCATAGATGTTGCACTACCCCTTGTGACTACCCAGGAAGACTCATCCCATGCTCAAACTAAAGTTGATAAAGCCACTTGGTTCATTTAGTGGATCCAACACATCCTCCAATAGGTACAGGATATTTTACAAAATTTCAATGCCAAGTACAAGTAGCGCCATGATCAACACCAGGTGCCACACAAGTTTCATGTGGGAGACAAATTTTGGTTGCACTTGTAGAAAGAATGCCTTATAGGGCCACATTGGAATATTTTTCCACTTTTTTATGGACCTTAAACCATCACCAAGGCTCTGGATGACAATTGTTTTGAGCTCAACATTTTCCCCTTCCTTGGATTGCACCTAGTGTTTAATCTAGATCTCCTTCAACTATATTTTCCACCATTATTGGACACCTCAGAGATAGAAGAACAATTGAAACCAAAATAGATCAACCTTGACTGCATGGAATAGGAATCCACTAATCATATCATGGACACACAGGTGAAGGGAACCTTCCAGTAGAGGATCCATCTTTATTGGGTTGTCAAAGCAGGGCAGCTCCTGCACCAAGCCAAGTGGCTCACCCGGGGTCAAATTCAACAAATATCTCCTCATATGATGGGGGAAATCAATGAAATGGATACCATTACTTCCTAAGGGAGGAGGATTGATCCAAGTGGATATCGGGGAGGTTTTTTGGTTTCGTAGTTTTTTCCTAGTTTTTGGGTCTCGAACTTTCAAGGCCATTTTGAGGCCCTAAACAATGTTTTTAAGGATTGACAAAATCAAACTGTAGATTGAGTTATATTTTGATGGAATAATGTGTATTCCTTAGATATACCTTTCCAACAGGCTATCGTGCACCTAAAGTGGAGAACGTATGAAAAAGTTATGACCATGGGAATTTGATGTACTAACTTGCCCCAACATGGTCCACATGACCTTTGGCGCTTCTTCTCCTAGGGTTAGGTTTCTGGATTTCTAGGGTTTTGGCATTAATTTTTATTGTAAAATTTATTTCAGAGCCTCATTTTACTCATATTCTTGCGAATGAGCTCATATGTCACATCTCTTCTCAGAGATAAGCCACCACCATTCTAGCAAGCTTGTTTTAAGCCTGCATTTTACAATTTCAACATATTTGTTTATTGAATAGAAGCCATTTTTGTTGTATCTCAGTTATTTTTCTTTGTGTCTATGTGTTAATAATAATTATAATATATGGTCATTTCATTCTTCTCATAAAATATGAATCAATGGTATCAGAGCGGTCTTCTCCTTGTCGTTCTTAGTGCATGTCCCTGATGAGGTCAGGGTACAAACAATTGGGTCTCGAGCTTGTTCTCTTGAGGAAAAAATCTCTCGCACACCCAAGCAACCTTCCATGGTGGGAGAAAATAAAAACAATAGGACACAAGATCCTTTCAAACTGTTTCTCAAGGAAGCCCTCACGTAACAATGCAACGTGATGATGGATAATTTTGTGCAAATCCTTCAACGATTACTAGCAGATGTTGCATCTTCCTCAAGTGGAGGAACCACCCCCTTCAAGGTACATATCAAATATGATATTCCTATATTTGAAGTTCATATAGATGTATATGTTCTAGACAAATGGTTGAATCTGCTATAAGTTTATTTTTCTATCCATAGCTTTTCCAATAGAGAAAAGATTACTTTTGTGCTCCTCGAAGTTGTTTCCCATGTCAAATATTGGTGGGAGACTTATGCTAGAAAAAGGAAATAGAGTAACCATTATTATTTATAGTCGCACTCACCTGGGAGTCCTTAAAGGTTGATATTAAGGAACAATACTACCCTGTTGGAAGTTATGACGACAAGTATACAAAATGGACCACACTGTGGCAGGAAAGGGACCAAGTAGTGATAGAGATCACGAATATCTTCCATACCTTGTGAACCAAGTTTGGTATCAAATATTTTGAGTGGAATTTGGTGTTCAAGTACTATGATGGTATGCATAGACATTGAGGCATAAATGGAGTTTTTGGACATCTCATCCTTGGGTGCGGCCTATCGATATGCCATCAAAATTGAGCTAAATCGTAAAAAAAAGACGTGGCAGTTTGGGTATGGGAACCCCTCATAGAATAAGTAGGGAAAGGTCAGCCCCAACCCACAAAAAAAAGGGTAGAGAAAATATGGACATCCTTAGGACAACCATTCTAAGCCAAAAACAAAGAATGACATTGGAAAGAAGAAGAAATATACCAAAAAGTGGTGCGACTTCCATAAAATTTGTTTTCATAACATTGGTGATTTCCACTCAAATAATTCATTGATGGTTGAGGTGAAATCCTATGAATCAAATGTGGGTTTCGAATCTGATTAGTAATGAGAAAATGGGATTCATACAATTGACGCGGAATCCAGTGCTTCTGTTTCTACCATAATGATATAGCCTATTGAACCTGATGATCCAGAGGAAGGTGAGTTCCTCTTTCATTCACAGATGTGGGTGGAAGGAACCCCATTGCACTTCATCATTGATAGTGGTTGCTAGAAGAACCTCATCTTAGTGGAGGTCATCAAGCGGTTGGACCTTCCGACAATGTCGCAACTGCAACCCTACACCATCATATGGCTCCACCAAGGAAGCAATCTTCGCGTCAGCCAATAGTTCTTCCTATCGTACGACATCAAGCCCTTCAAAGATGAGCTATTATGTGATGGTTCTCCCCTTGAATTTTGTGATGTTATTTTGGGAGAACCTTATTTATAGAAACATCATGTTGTATATGAGTCTATGCCTCATAGTGTTACTATTACTTTGAACAGGAAATTGTACAAGATACCTGAGGTAGTCCCACCTAGTGACATTTCCATGATCTCTGTGAAGTAATGCAGGAAGGTCATCTCTCAGACCAAGAAGTTTGTATTCTTCATGATTCACTTTGAGAGTGAGAGAAATATTGCAGCCACATCCAGGGCCTTCGTGGCCAACCTCTCCATGCAGTAGAAGCAAGTGGATAAGGTCGTGGAATAATACAAAGACATATTCTCCTCACCTATTGGGGTACCTCTGCACTGTTAGGTCAAGCATTCCATCAATATAACCCCCAACACACTGCTACCTAATGGGATAGTATATCACCTCTCTCTGTTAGAAAATGAGGAGATCAAGTGTCTGATCCATTAAGAACTTCTCCAAAAGGCGCACATATGAACCATCTCATCACCTTGTGGAATCTAAATCATGCTTGTGGAGAAGAAAGACAAGACGTGGAGACTCTGCATTGATTATCGAGCCCTAAATAAAATCACAGTCAGGAACCAGTAACTGATTCCCCGAATAAATGAAATTCTTGATCATCTCAAGGGGTCCAAATAATTCAGTAAGATTGATATTAAGTAGGGGTACTATCACGTCCCAATAGAGAATATAGAGGTATGGAAGACTGCCTTCAAGTCAAAAGAAGCGATTTTTGAATGGATGTTCATGCCCTTTGGTTTGAAAAATTCCCCAACAAATTTCATGAAGATGATGGACGATATATTTCATCCTTTCACCAATTATTTTGTAGTGGTGTATCTGGATGACATCATCATCTACAACAATACTTGGGCGAAACACTTGCAACATATTTAGTAGGTTCTACACACTCTCCGACAACAAAAGCTATATGCCAACTTGGAAAAATACTCCTTCGACATGGAAAGGGTCTAGTACCTAAGATACATTGTTGATGAGCATGGTGTGCATGTGGATCTAGCCAAGATGAAGGTCATTTGTGACTAGCCAGCCCCAACCACACTCATTGAGATTCAAATCTTCTTAGGCCTTGCCAATTTCTATCACAAGTCCATGTTTGGATTCTCCCATATTGCATGGGCCCTTAGCCAAGTAACCAGGGGTGGTGGTAAGGAACCATTTTTGTGGGGCTTGTCCCAATAGAAAGCATTCATTGATTTGAAGTAGCACTTATGCTCAGACCTAGTGAATTCATTACCCGGATTGCAACAACACTTTGAGATCAATACAGATGCTTCAGACTATGTTCTCACTCAGCACGATCAACCCATGGCCTATCATAGTGAGACACTATCATATGTCATATGTAAGTACCCTAATTATGACAAATAAATGTACTCCATTGTGCAAGCATGCCTCCAATGGAGGCATTACATTCTTGGGAAGGAGAGAGTCATCCACATTGATCATAAGTTGTTGTAGTTCATGCAGAAACAACAAAAATTGTAGAATGACTACCATCAGAAGTGGTCCACATACTTGCAGCAGCTCCACCTCAACATTAACTATAAGATAGGAAGAACCAAATTCATTGATAAATTCCTCAGCCAACCTCTAGTCACGACACTCTCCACGGTGCTATACTGTTGCGGCCACGAGACCTCTGTATGACCCCTCCTCTATGATAAATATCCTAAGTTCACCACCACCTACCATATGTTGGGCGCAAACACAATTTTCACTAATTTCCATCTTCAGGACTAGTTGATGTGCCATCTGGGCCATATTTTTGTTCTATAAAGTGAGCGAGCAAAGATGATTTGGAAATCCCACTACAATCGGGTCGCGGGACACTTCGGCATAGAAAATATAGTGGCAGTGTTGCAAAAACATTTACATTGGTCGAAACTTTGACAAGATTTCAATAAGTATATCAGGTCCTGCACTACCTGCACTATTTCCAAATTGACCACTAAGAAACAAGGCATGTACACCCCTATTCCTACTCATGACATGCCCTTGGAATCCATATCAATGGACTACATGTCACGCCTTCCGTCCACTAAGCAGGGAAATGACAATGTTTTTTTGGTTGTTGATCTCTTTTCCAAGATGGTGATTATGGTCGCCTACAAGAAAAGAATCACAACGGAGGACACTACCAAGCTCTTCTTTGAACGAGTGTGGGTGCATTTTGGGATACCGCAAACCATTATCTTAGATAAGGATAGTTGGTTCCTCAACACATTTTGTTCGAGCCTCTAGTCACTGTTGGATGGCCAAACCAAGGTCATCAACCAAATAACCGTGCATATCCTGTGCATGTACAATTACAAGAACCCCCTCACATGGGATTAGAGTCTTCCCTATGTTGAGCACAACTACAATAGAGCCATACATAGCTCAACCAGCCACAACCCCTTTCAAGTGGGGTTGGGATTTCAACCATTGGGTCCCATGGATGTTGCACTACCCCTTGCATCCACCCAGGAAGACTAGTCCCATGCTCAAATTGAAGCTAAAAAATACACCCTGATTCATTGAGCATATCCAACACATCAACCAACAAGTTCAAGATATTTTATAGAAGTCCAATGCCAAGTAAAAGCAGCACCATGCTCAACATCGGGTGCCACACAAATTTGAGGTGGGAGACAAAGTTTAGTTGCACTTGCAGAAATAACACCTTACAGGGCCCCATCAGAAGCTTCATCCACTTCATTATGGACCATACACCATCACCAAGGTTGTGGGTAGAAATTATTTTGAGATCAACATTTCCCCCTTCCTTGCCTTGCACCCAATGTTCAATGTATCTCATTTGACCATATTTTCCACCATTATTGGACACCTTAGAGATAGAAGAACAATTGAAACCAACAAATATCAACACTGACTACATGGAACAGGAATCCACTAATCAGATCGTGGACACAATTCAAGGGAAATCGCCAACATAGGATCTGGCTTTATCGGGTTGTCAAAGTAGCACAACTGTTGCACCAAGGAAACTAGCCCACTCTGGGCCAAATTCAGCAAAAATTTCCTCATCTAATGGGGGAAATCAACGCAATGGATACCATTGCTTCCTAAGGGGAGAGGATTGATCCAGGTGGATATTGGTGTCCACCCACCTATTCCAACTAGCTCATCTTGGCAATTTTTTATTTTGGTAGTTTTTTCCTAATTTTTGGGTCTTGAACTTTTGGGGTCGTTTTGAGGCCCTAAACAACATTTTTAAGTCCTTACATAGTCAAACAATAGAAGAAATCGTATTTTGATGGAATAATATTTATTCGTCGGATATACCTTTCCAACAAGCTATCGTGGGCCTAAAACGAAGATCGTATGCAAAAGTTACAACCCTGGGAATTTGATGTACGAACTTACCCCAACAAGGCCCACATGAATTTTGGCACTTCATCTCCTAGGGTTAGATTTTTGGATGTCTATGGTTTTGGAATTCATGTTTATTTTTAAAATGATTTTAAATCCTCATTGTACTCATCTTCTCGTGAATTAGTGCAATTGTCACATATCTTCTTAGAGATAAGCCGCCACGATTCTAGCAAGCTTATTTTCAGTTTGCATTTTACAGTTTCATCATATTTATTTATTGAATAGAAGCCAGTTTTATTGTATCCTTGTATCTTTGTGTTAATAATAATAATAATAATCTATTTTCATTTCAGTATGGTCATAAAATATGGATCAGTGGTATCAGAGCGGTCTGCTCCTTATCATTCTTAGTGCATCTCCCTAATGAGGTCAGGGTACAAAAAGTTGGGTATCGAGCTTGTTTCTCTTGAGGAAAAAATATCTCGCACACCCAAGGGACCTTCCATGGTGGGAGAACACAAATATGGTGGGATAGGAGATCCTTCCAAACTATTTCTTAAGGAATTCCTCATGCAAAAGAGGAACATGATGATGGATAATTTTCTGCAAATCCTTTGATGACAACCAACATGTGACACATATTCCTCGAGTGGAGGCACCAGCCCCTTCAAGGTATAGATCAAATTTGATATTCCTATATCTGAAGGTCCGATAGACACAGATATTGTAGACAAATGGTTGAATTTTCTAGAAGGTTATTTTCTGTCCATAATTTTTCGAATGGAGAAAAGATTAATTTTGCGCTCCTCAAAGTCGTTCCCCATGTCAAATATTGGTGGGAGACTTTCTGTGAGAAAAAGGAATCAAAGGAAACCTCATTATTTACAATCACACTCACAAGGGAGTCCTTTATGGATACTATTAAGGAACAATACTACCCTGTTGGAGGTTATGATGACTTGTATACAAAATTGACCACACTGCGATAGGAAAGGGACCAAGCAGTTCCATAGTTGAAAAATGTATTCCATACCTTTGGTACCAAGCTGGGTATCAAATATTATGAGCGACATCTGGTGATAAAATACCATGGTGTTCTGCATATATACATCTAGGGAGAAATGGAGTTTCTAGACATATTTTCCTTGGGAACGACCCATCGATATGTCGTCAAAATCAAGGAGAATCTTAAACAAAAGACATGGTAGTTTGGGTCTGGGAACCCCTCACAGCACAAGCAGGGAAAGGGCAGCTCCAACCTCCAGAAAAAAGGTAAAAGAAAAGACAGAAAGCCTCAGGACAACTAGACTAATCAAAAAACAAATAAAGACAATGGAAAGACGAAGAAAGATACCCGAAAGTGGTGCAACTTCCATAAGATCCCCTGGAATAACATTATTGATTTCCCCTCAAAGAAGTCATTAGTGGTTGAGGTGAAAACATTTGAATCATATGCGAGTTCCGACTATGAGTCAGAATAAAAAAAGGGGAGACATATCATTTGTGTGGAACCCAATGCTACCATTGCTACCACCAAGATCCAACCCGGTGAACCTAATGAGCCAGAGAAAGGTGAGTGCCTCTTTCATTCACAGATGTGGGTGAAAGGAACCCCTCTGCACTTCATCCATGATAGCAATATCCAGAAGAACCTCATCTCAATGAAGGTCATCAATAGGTTAGACATGCCAATAATGTTGCACCCACAGCCCTACACCATCGAATGGCTCCACCAATGAAGCGATCTTCGCATCATCCAATAGTGTCACTTGTCTTACAACATCGAGCCCTTCAAAGATGAGGTATTTTGTGAAGTTGATCCCCTTTATGTTTGTGATGTTATTTTGGGCCAATCTTATTTATGGAAACCTCATGCTATATATGAGTCTCGGCCTCGTAGTGTTATTATTACTTTGAATAGAAAATTGTACATGATACCCAAGGTAGTCCCTCCTAGTGCCATTTCCTTGATCTCTGCCAAGAAATGAAGGAATGCCATCTCTCAGATCAGTAAGTTTGTCGTATTCATGATTCACTCTCATTATAAGAAAAATATTATAGCCACATCCATGGCCTATGTGGTCGACCTCTCCATGCAACATAAGCAAGTGGCTAAGGCCATGAAAGAATACAAAGACATATTCTCCTCACCTATTGGGGTACCTCTTCACTTCCAGGTCAAGCATTCCACTGATATTACCCTCAGGGCATCACTACCCAATGGGATAGTCTATCACCACTCTCTATTATAAAATGAAGAGATAAAGCATCAGATCTAAGAACTGCTCCAAAAGGGGCACATCCGACCCATCTCATCACCTTGTGGAATCCCAATCATTCTTGTCTAAAAGAAAGATGGGACCTGACGAATATGCATTGATTATTGAGCCCTAAATAAAATCACAGTCAGGAATCGGTACCCAATTCCGTGAATCGACGATCTCCTTGATAATCTCAAGGGGGATAAATACTTCAATAATATTGATCTGGAGTCTGGCTACCATCAAGTTCCAATAGAACAGACAGATGTATGGAAGACTTCCTTCAAGTCAAAAGAAGGGATTTTTGAATGGTTGGTCATGCCCTTTGGTTTGACAAATGCCATAACAAATTTCATGAGGATGATGGATGATATCTTGTGGCCTTTCACCAATTTTTTTGTAGTGGTCTATCTGGATGACATCCTCATATGCAACAAGACTTCAACAGAACACTTGTAGCATATTCAACAGTTTCTCCACACTCTACCACAACACAAGCTATATGCCAACTTGGGAAAATGCTCCTTCGGCATGGATAGGGTCCAGTACCTAGGCTACATTGTTAATGATCATGGTGTGCATGTGGATCCATCCAATATGTAGGTCATCTGTGACTGGCTATCCCCAACCACACTCGTTGAGGTTCGGAGCTTCTTAGGCCTTGCCAATTTATATCGCAGTTTCGTGTTGGGATTCTCCCATATTGTATGGGCCCTCATCCAAGTAATGAAGGGTGGTGGTAAGGAATTTTTTTTTGTGGGGCATGTCCCAACAATAATCATTTGATTATTTGAAGCAGTGCTTGTGCTCATCCCTAATGCTTCCATTACCTTACTTGCAACAAACCTTTGATATCAAGACAAATGCTTCAGACTATGATGTGGGTGCAGTTCTCACTCAACATGACCACCACATGGCCTACCATAGTGAGACACTATCATATGTCGTCCTTAAGTACCCTAATTACAAAAAATAAATGTACTAAATTTTGCAAGACTGTCACTGGTGGAGGAATTACATTATTGGGAAGGAACTAGTCATCCACACTGATCATAAGTTGTTTGATTTCATGCATACACAAGGAAAATTGCAGAATGACAAACCATTAGAAGCGAATCACATACTTGCAACAATTCCACCTCAACATCAAGTATAAGACAAGAAGTAACAACCATGTCATTGATTGCCTCAGTCAAAATCTAGTCATGACACTCGCCACTGTGCTAGACTCTTACGGCCATGAGACCTTCGGATGGCCCCACCTCTATGATAAAGATCTTGACTTCGCAGCCACCTACCAGATGTTGAATGCAAACACAATTATCACTAATTTCCATCTTTAAGAAGATATTTTGTGCCATCTAGGCCATATCTTCGTTCCATCAATTGAGCAAGCGAAGTAGATTTTGGAATCCCACTATAGTCGAGTGGCATGAAACTTCATCATAGAAAATATAGTAGTATTGCTACAACAAAATTTCTACTGGATGAAACTTCGACATGATGTCAGCAAGTATATCAGGTCCTACACTTCTTGCATTATTTCTAAATCAAAAACTAAGAAAAAAGGCATATACACCCCTCTGCCTACTCCTAACATTCCCTGGGAATCAATATCAATGGACTACATGTCGGGCCTTTCATCCACTAAGTAGGGAAATTACCATTGTTTTGTGGTTGTTGATTTTTTTTCCAAGATAGCGATTTTGGCCACCCGTAAGAAGAGCATCATAGGGGATGCCACTACCAAGATCTTCTTTGAACGAGTGTGGGTACATTTTGGGATATCACAAACAATTATCTTAGATCGGGACAGTTGGTTCCTCAACACATTCTTGTCGAGCCTCTGGTCACTACTGGACACCAATCTCATCAAATCCACTTCCTTCCACCCCCAGACAGATGGCCAAACTAAGGTCGTCAACCAGATGATCATGCATATCATGTGCATGCACAATTCCAATCACCCCCACACATTGGGTGAAAGTATTCCCTATGTTAATAACATCTACAACAGATCCATAGATAGCTCAACCAACCACAACCCCTTTCAGGTGGGGTTGGGATTTCAACCATTGGGCCCCATGGATGTTGCACTACCCCTTGCGGACACCCAATAAGACTCATCTAATGCTCAAACTAAAGCTGAAAAATCCAGCTAGTTCATTGAGAATATCCAACACATCTGTGAATAGGTTCAGGATATTTTATAGAAGACCAATTCCAAGTACAAGCAGCACCATCATCAACACCGGGTTCCACACAAGTTTAAGGTGGGATACAAAGTTTGGTTTCAGTTACAGAAAGAACACCTTGCAGGGACCCATAAGAAGATTCATTCAATCCATTATGTATCTTACACCATAATCAAGGCTATGTGAGACAATTCTTTTGAGCTCAATATTTCCCCCTTCCTTGGCTTGCACCTAGTGTTTAATGTGGATCTCCTTCGACCATATTTTTTACCATTATTAGACACCTCAAAGAGAGCAGAACAATTGACACCAACAAATATCAACATTGACTGCATGGAACATGAATCCACTAATCATATCGTGGACACACGGGTCAATGGAACCCACCAACAAAGGATCTAACTTTATCGGGTTGTCAAAGCAAGGTATCTCTTGCACCAAGGCAAGTGGCTCACTTGGGGCCAAATTCAGAAAAAAAAATCCTCATATGATGGGGGAAATCAACACATTGGATACCATTTCTTCCTAAGAGGGGAGGATTGATCCAAGTGGATATTGGTGTCCACCCACCTATTCCAACTGGATCATCTTGGAAGTTTTTTAGTTAGGCATTTTTTTCCTAGTTTTCGGATCTTGAAATTCCAGGGCCATTTTGAGGCCCTAAACAACATTATTAAGGCTTTCCACAGTCAAATTGTAGGCAAATTCAAAATTTGATGGAATAATGTGTATTCCTCAGATACAACTTTCCAATGGGCTATCGTGCACCTAAAATGGAGATTGTATGAAAAATTTACGACCCCGGGAACTTGATGTACTAACTTACCCCAATGGGGCCCATGTGACTTTTGGCGATTCATCTACTAGGGTTAGGTTTTTGGATGTCTAGGGTTTTGGAATTCATTTTTATTTTAAAAAGTATTTCAGAGATTAATTTTACTCATCTTCTTATGAATGAGTGCAATCATCACATCTCTTCTCAAAGATAATCCGCCACCATTCTAGCAAGTTTTTTTCCAGTCTCCATTTTACAGTTTCAACATATTTCTTTATTGAATAGAAGTCATTTTTATTGTATCTTTGTTATTTTTTATTGTGTCTTTGTGTTAATAATAATAATAATGTATGTTAATTTCATTATGCTCATAAAATATGGATCAATCCAAGATCTTCTCGAAAAGGGGCACATCTGACCAAGTTCATCACCTCGTGGAATCCCAATCGTGCTTGTGAAAAATAAAGACATGACCTGATGACTCAACATTGATTACCAGGCCCTAGATAAAATCATAGTCAGGAACCGGTACCTGATTCCCCAAATTGATGATCTCCTTGACCAGGTCAAGGGGGGCCAAATACTTCAGTAATATTGATATGAAGTCTGGCTACCACCAAATCCCAATAGAGCAGATCGATGTGTGGAAGACTACCTTCAAGTCCAAATAAGGCCTTTTTGAATGGATGGTCATACCCTTTGGCTTGATAAATTCCCCAACAACTTTCATGAGGATAATGGGTGATATCTTGCATCCTTTCACCAATTATTTTGTGGTGGTGTATTTGGATGACATCTTCATATTCAACAAGAGCTGAGCAAAACACTTGTAGCATATTCAACAAGTTTTGAACACTCTACAACAACACAAGCTATATGCAAATTTGGAAAAATGCTCCTTCAACATGAACAAGGTCCAGTACCTAGGCTACATTGTTGATGAGAATGGGATGCATGTAAATCCATCCAAGATCTAGTTCATCCATGAATAATGATCCTTGACCATGCTCATTGAGCTTCAGAGCTTCTTAGGTTATCCAATTTATATCGCAGGTTCATGTTGGTATTCTCCCACATTGCACGAGCCCTTATGTTACACATCAAAATGTCACACTTGAGTTCCGTACCCTTAGTGTCACAAAGTGACATATGCACCTTTTTAAGTGTTAAAAGTGTCGTATGCACCTTACCTATTCTCGCATTCACTTTTTCGAGTGTCATAACCCCTTGACACCATGAAAGACATTTTCCATGACCCATAAATCATATTGAAGGAAGAAACCCATCATTTCAAGGTCAAAACACACCTTTTTCTTTGAAAAATCGACCGTTGTTTTGGAATTTATGAAGGGTGGTGCCCCCTTGTCCATGTTGGGGGGCCACCCCATGGAATGGCATCTCCTTTGCCATGTTAAGGAAGTTCCACTATATAGGATGGTGCCCTATCTCTCACTCTAGAGGAGCTCCAGTCTTGTTAGAGAGAAAAGGGGGATCCTCCACCTTATTCTATGGGCTAGATCTCTTGGGATGAGGTTGGTTGTGTTTGACCCCTATGTTGTGTCTTCATATTAGGATAAGATCCCAACCTTTAGGAGCCATATCCTCAACCATATTATTCATTTTCTCAGGGTGGTTGTGCCTCTCAAGCCTATATATTGAAGGCATTTCCAAGGTGAAGGGGGAGTTAATCAATCAAAGTATCATCATTTTGATCTTGGTATATTCATGAAATGGTTGGACGAGGAGAGATTGTAGAGATTTCTGCAACGTCAATTGTGGTATGTAAGTATATTCTTTATTGGTTCTCATTCACTATATACTTGGCCTATTTCCTTCAAGTTTAAGTTTTGTTACATTTTCTTGTCTATTATTTCTCTAATCTTCATAGATAGATTTTTCTTCTATAATCGAGTAGATTAGGAGATAGTTGTTTTCCTTTTTTTTCCATTGCAGATCTCAATTTTCACCGGGGAGTTTGAATATCAAGCTCAGGGATTGGAAGTAGTGAGGACAAACGTCGAAACAGGTTCATCATATACTTTCTCTTCTTCTCATTATGATTGCTTAAGATGAGTTTAAAGGGATTTTAGTGTCAACTTGTATTGTTTGTATCTTGGTATAGTGGTCTATTGATCCAAGGTAAGTTTCATTTGTTTGTAGATGAAACATTTCGTAACAGAAATTGGCGACTCCACTAGGGAGGGACTTTGACTAGTCTTTCATTAGATCATCTAAAGCCTTTGACTATCATTAGATATTGTTTTATTCTAGATTCTGATATGTTTCCCCTTCTCTCTTCTTCACTGAAGAGATCACGGAGCCATTGACTGAGCCTTTGCTAAGTTTGAGCTTAAGTAAGCCATTTTTTTAACTTTTCCAAAAAGTGGCACTCCCCTGTAGTTCACACCAGGGCACAAATATCTTGATTGGGTGCTCCCCTGTAGTGCATACATGGGTGCCATTAGTTAACTAGCTCTCCCAAAAATCATAATACCAAGCACCATACCATTGAATGGAACTCTATCTCCTTGAGAACAAGGGCATCAATCTCCCTTTTCAGTCTTTTTTAACTCTTTCTGTCTGTTTTTTCTTAGTCTTCTTTTGAGAGGTTTTTTTCTTAGTGACTCCTCATTGTATTTGACTTTTTTTGTATTGATAATTTGACATTTAACACTCATTCATATTTATTCTTTGAATTTTCAATATTCTCTCCTAGTTGTGATTCCCTTGAGTTAACAAGATCCATTGATTCATCCTTCCTTCTGGTGCTCTGAACTTCATCTCACAAATATTTTTGATTGTTTGGTTGTTTAGGAGTTTTCATCAACTAGCATTTGCAAAGGTTGCTTGGTATTAAGAATTTTTGTCTTCATTTAAACATCTCACTTTTGTGTATGATTAGGACTCTCTTGTTTTCCACAACCCAGTACTGAACATTGTTTCTTGTTGCTTGTGTTTTGAGGATTTTCATGAGTGCTTGTATTTTTTTTTCTTTTGCATCTTTGAGTTATTGATTCAATAGGTTATTCCCTACTTGTTTTCTTTCATTTCTCATCACTTTGAGTGCACTTTATTTGATTGATTTTCTTCCTCGTAGCTCATTGTGTTGAACATAGATCTCTTTCATTTCACTTGAAAGATAAGAAGCAGAACGTTTGCATATCTCCCTGCATACATAATCAAACGAAGAAAATTTTTGCATTCATTAGGAAATTTGTTTTGGTATATGTTTGGAAAAAAAATATAGTTTTACATGTGCATTTCGGTTTTCGAAAACATTTGCTTGGTAGTTTGGTATCATATTGATCCCATAAATTGAAAGTTGCATAGTTTTGAGTGCTTTCTTGTGTTAAGAAGAATATAAATCTTATCCTTCCCATACATAGAATTCATCGAAAAGAATGAACTTCATCTAATTATTTTTCATTCTATTGGAGTCGAGTCTCTCTCACATCATCAGTTTCATCTCCATGAACCCTTTGATTAAAATCCATTAAAATTAACTATTCACTAATAAAATCAACTAGAACATTTTTTGGTTTTAGCACACCAACAGTAGCACAGGGTTAGGGTATTTGGACTAGGAAAAGTGATTAAATTGTCCAAGACTACTAGACAAACTATAGATCTATAAAGAGTGTACAAATCCAACTTTCATATAAGCATAGTTGGGAACCCCCTCTCACACAAGGGATAAACATGAGATTATTTGCGGGAGAAAAACAGAGATTACCTCTCCAAAGATTAACCAATCATAGCATACAAAGAATATATTGGGCGTTTTTCCTGAGAAACCACTAGTTTCATTTGGTCTCGACGCTTCATGAATATCGAATCAATTCAGGGTCCTATGGAGTCTTACTATTCCACTTGTATTCATTTCTCTTAAAGATATTCAGAATTTGATATCTATCCCATACATTCGGTCTCGACTGTCGACTCTTCCTGACAGGAGGATGACTGCGATTTGGTAACCTTAGTGACCTTTCCTAGGTATATACAAAGGTGATTGTGGGGGGATTCCCATGGTACCTAGGGAAGATGTTGAATCACACTCTTATTTCCCTTGGAGGGTTATCCCACAAAACTAAGGGTTGCTTTCACCGAGAAGGGTTGTTACATGGACGTCAGGGTAACTTGTTCTCATTTCTTCACTTGTGGATTGATATCATGTCTTCAGAAGATCCTTGATCCTATTTTTGTTCGGTTGATTGATTTTAGTTTTCATAGGAGTGTTTTTCTTTGAATTTTGTAATCGGCCTTAGAATCAAAGATCTAATAGTATTCAAGGTATGGAACCTGACGTTCAGGAACATCAACACGATTTTTCTTACAAAGGAATGATCGGAGATAAAAATTCTAAAACTGGGAGAGTAGTTCCTTGAGGTGGCCAAAACATTGAAGAATTGGCCACAACCTTTGAATAAATCCTTGCATATTTCATGAATCCTCTATTTATTGATACATCTTTCCTACCAATCATTGATGCACCATCCACGAGATATGTTTTTTTTTTTTTTTAAATAAAAAATATGGAGCCTATTATATTACCATAAACCGAATACAGAAGTTGTTGGTGATGCCAGTTGTCCCGCCTAAACAGGAAACCGGGACAGCTGGACATCTCATGCCATTTGTCACCCAATTCACAAAATTAACAAAATTTACAGTGTCACGTCCTGCCCGAAGGAAACCAGGACTATTAGTCTTGAGCATGAAACTGGTTACCCTGACTAGTACTAAGAAAAGTTGATAACTAACGGGCCCAAGGCCTAAATTATAACAAGAAAAACAAAGTCTGGTTCTGAGCATTATGTAACCTTTGAGCCTGCGCACTTGTCCTCGTCCTCCTACTGCCGTCATCCAGCTGGGAGCGCTTAGGCTTGCGCACAAGTCAGACATTGTTTCTTTGGCAGAGTTCTGGAGTGAGTCGCAAAGAGCATGTCGAGTCTCTGATTCATTCTCGCCAGGTGGAAGATCTGGTCATTCAGCAGATTCCTCATCTCAAAGACGAGATTGAAGTATCCCCAGTCGACTGAAGGTGGTTGCTTCGGGCGATGGCTGTCAATTAACCTCTCAAGGTTGGTCGCTTCTGCTTCCTGAGTCGGGTGCACCTCCACTTCCCTGGTAGGTTCGAGGGGAACCTCCTCTTCTACATAGCAGGGGGAGTAAGGCGTCTTTGAGTTGGTGGCATGGGGGCCGAGCAGATTGTTTATAGGCAGTGGCTTGTTGTCCGGTCCAAAATTCGATCTCGGATTCCAGTTGTTCGGCACGATAAACAAAGTGTGTTCATGGGGACTCGTCAGGCCTCCTTCCGGGATGACTTCCTCCACGTACACCATTGGAGGCGTGTGTGGTCTGTTTCTTCTTCTCCTGGCTGCTATTGCTATGGAAATCTCAAAGTTCTTCTTTCTCTTGCGCCGTGACTCCGCCATGTACCAGGCCGCTCCCCTTCTCGGCTTCCCTCTCGCTCGAGGCATGGCGGTGGTCCAGGGAATTTCCTGGGTGCTCTCTCGAAAGGTCGTGCTGCTCTTGAAAGTTGGCGAGATTGTCGAGGAGGTTGCAAGGAGCGAAAATGAGAACTGGAGAATGAGAGTTGATGCTAAAATACCCGCCATAGCCATTAAAATCTCTTGGTTAGTGCGATGAGGGCCTGTACCCTTCCCTTGCGCGAGAGGCCCCATCGTTTGAATGCACCTGCTCATGTCCATGGTGAGTTAAGGGCAGAGGTGATGTGGGTCGGTGGATGCATTAATGTTGCGTCCCAGCTCGATCCCGTGTGGCACCATTGCGCCTCGTGTCACCCCATCCGGGGGATGAAGGTCATTAGTGGCTAAGGTTTGACATCGAGTGAGGATCTTTGGGGCTGGTGAGATGTGTTCTTCCCAGTAGAAGTGTTCCTCGCTCGTTTCAACTGCTTCGTTTGCTAGGCAATCTGCCACTTTGTTTGCGTCCCGTTTCACGTGGGAGGTGGTGATGCTGAGATGAGGTTGTAGGAGGTGACTGAAGTCTGCGAGTAGACCATAAAGTCTCCAGCTTGGCGAGATTTTGGCAGGGTCGCATCCGTAGAGAATTTTGGTGGTTAGCCTTATGATAATTTGCGAATCTCCTTCTAAGATTATCCTTTGGTAGCCTTTGTCCATGGTTGTTTGGAGGCCTCGTAGGAGTCTTGTTAGCTCAGCTACATTGTTGGTCGTGTCTCCTAGGAATCCCGCTTCCATACCAAGGATTTCACCACTAGAGTTTCTGAGCACTGCCCCGTATCCTGCTATTCCCGGGTTGCCTTTGGAGGCTCCATCAAAATTTACTTTGATGAAATGTGTTGGGGGTGGAGTCCAGTGGGTGGGACTGATTGGTTGACACTTATGGCTCCTTGTGCTAAGTTGGTTTCTTAGTATGGGCTGCCAGTTTTGCAGAGTGCTTTGTTCTTCTGGACTGCACTGCAGATCTTCCTCTGTCCAAGACTTTCTCCTGACTGTTTCTTTGATTAAGGATCTGATTTTCTCCCATGTGGTCTCTGGGAGGGAGGATTGGGAGTGGAATATTCACTTGTTTCGTTCTTTCCAAATTTGCCAGAGGGTGAATCCTGGCAAAAGTTGCCATATGAGATTTAGAATGGGGTTGTTATAAGAACTGCGATCCCAATTCTTGATTGTGTCATTAATGCTGCTTCGATTTTGGTTGGACTTGCGCATTAGTTGCGCACCATAGTCTCAAATCTGTTGGTTGTAGTGGCATCCATTGAAGAGGTGTTCTTTAGTTTCCTCCTGTTGATAGCAGAGAACACAGAGAGAGGGTTCGATGAAGCCTCTCTTTCTTAGGTTGTCCCATGTTAAGGCTCTGTTGTACGCCACTAGCCACAAAAAGGTGGAGACCTTAGGCCAGAGAGCGGAGTTCCAGACTTTGCTCCAAATATGCTCCTTTTTTAGTTCCTGTTGGTTCCCTTGCAGTGAGTAAGCTTCTTTGGTGGTGAAGATGTCGGTTGTGGAGTATCCCCACCTTAGGATGTTTGGTCCCTCTCGATAAAGTATTTTCCTACGGATGGCTTGAGATTGCCAGCTCTGCAAATTGAGATGTGTTGGGGTCCCGATCTCTTGATTTGAGATCTTCCATTGGCACCACCTTTGTTGCTGAGTATGTGGTTTCCAGAAATCCTTAACCTTTAAGGAGGTGTTCTGGTGGAGGGCTCTTTTGAGATCAGATAGCTCTTCCATTGAGTCCAGTGGCTTGAGTTGCTGCCAGGAGTCTTGCCAGAATAGGTCGCTTCCTCCATCTCTTAATTCCCAGAAGGCATGATTTTGAACCAATGTGTGATTTTGCTAAGATGTGTTCCAGATGTTGGACCCTTGTATGCGGTTGTTGTGTTGGATCAACTGGTCTTCCAGTGTGAGAGGGGCATATTTTCTTTTCCATGGTTGTGCCCAGGCGGTTGTTGAATTTTTCAGCCATCTCCACCAGATTTTGGCTCCCATTACTTGGTTAAGTTTCCCTGGATCTCAGAGTCCCAGTCCGCCTTGACTTTTTGGCATGTAGAGTCGATCCCAGTTGACTAATGCCCATTTCTTGTTTGGTTGATGACCATGCCAGAGAAATTTGCGCTGCATATTTCTGATGGCTCTGATGACTTTCTTGGGAGCTGCCAGAGCTGTGAAGAGATAGGTGGGTAGAGCTTGCAAAACTGATTTGAGGAGAACCAATCGGGAGGCAATATTGAGGGGTCTGAAGGTCCAGTTGTGTAGCCTGTTGGAAATGGAGAGGACAAGGTTGTCCCAGGAGATGGAGGTGGCCGCCGCTCTAGTGAGTGGAACTCTGAGATAGTTGGACAGAAGGGAGCTCCTGGGTATCCCCAGAAGTCTGGAAACATGACGTTGGATAGAGGGCGGGGTATTGAAGAAGTAAAGTTTGGACTTTTCCAAGTTGAGTGACATGCCTGAGGCTTCAGTAAAGTCGGAGAGGATGGAATTGATCTTAATAGCCTCCTGGGCTATGGGAGAGTTCAGGAGGAGGGTGTCATCAAAAAATTGGTTGTGTGAGGGTGTTGGTTGTATGTTGTGCAGGGGTAGGCCTTTAAGGGAGCCTTCATTTACTGCTGCTTTGATATAGCATCCCAGTCCTTCTGCCAAGAGTACAAATAGAAAGGGGGATAGGGGGTCCCCCTGTCGGATTCCTATGGATGGAGAAAAAGGTTTGGATGGTACACCATTGACGAGAATGGAGAAGAAGGTGGAGGAGGTGAGATTCAAGACCCAATTTACCCAACCCTGATCGAAGCTGAAAGAGTCTAGGACATCTCTAAGGTACTGCCAATTGGCCCGGTCGAAAGCTTTTGAAAGTTTGAGTTTGATTAGCATACCTGGAGTTCTGGTAGTCTTGAGGGAGTGTATGATCTCATGGGCTAGGATGATGTTATCCATGATTTTCCTTCCTTCTGCATACCCTGACTGCTCCTTGGAGATGACGAATGGCAGGATGGGCTTGAGTCGAGTGGCTATGACCTTCATTATAATTTTGTATATGAAATTACAGAGGGCTATAGCCATGAATTGTTTGGGGTTGGTGACTCTTTCTTCTTTCAGAATGAGGGTAAGGAAGGTGGCATTGAGAGCTGGTAGGACCAGACCTGAATCTCTTGATTCCTCTACCACTTCCCACACTTCCTGTCTAACCAGATCCCAGCAGTGATGGAAAAAATCCGTGGTGAATCCATCCGGGCCGAGGGATTTTCCCAGGGCCATGGTTTTTACTGCTTGGTCGACCTCTTCTTGGGTGATGGGTCGAGTTAGAGCTGCATTTTTCTCTGGGGTAACCAGTGATGGTATGTGTCCTGTTACTCTTCTTATTTCTTTCGTTCTTTCCTTTTTCGTAATCGTTAGGAGGTTTTGGTAATAATTGAGCAGCTCCTCCTCGATTTTGGAGTGTTCCCTCGTTAAGTTTCCATGACTTTCCTCTAGGTGAGTGATCCTATTGATGTGTCTTCTATGCATCATGGCCCTATGGAAAAATTTTGTGTTCTTTTCCCCTTCTTTGAGCCATTTCACTCTGTATTTTTGCTTCCATAAGATTTCCTCTTGCTTCCTTCGTTCTTCTAGTTGTCCCTGGAGTTGCTCCTCCTCCATCATTAGTTCTTTGGTTCTAGATCCAGAAATGAAATTTTTTTGAATCTCCCCCAGCCTGCTCTCTATGGTCCATATACTTTGAAGTATATTACTGAAGCTATTTTTGTTCCATTGCTTCAGCATTTGCTTGAAAGTTTTAAGGCATTGCTGGAACTTGTACATGCAGGAGCCATGATCTATTTCCACTTGCTCCCACCAGGATTTGGCTAGCCGATGAAATTCCGGGTGCGATAGCCAAAATTTATCAAAGCGAAAAGGCTTGTATCTGGGAGGCTCTCCCATGTCTAGCTGCAGAGCCAGAGGCTAATGGTCTGAGCCTGCTTTTGGTAAAATGAGGCTTTCTAGATGAGATCCTGATTCCATAATGTCTTCGGTTACCAAGAAGTGGTCTAGTCGATAGGCAATGTGTTGATTACCTGATCTGCGATTGGACCAAGTGAAAGTACCATTGTTATTTTCTATATCTACTAATTTTAGATGATCAATGAGAGCTTTAAACTTACCACTGTCTTGCTCGAGTTTTTTGATTCCTCCAGTTTTCTCTTCCAATGTCAGGATCATGTTGAAGTCACCTCCTAAGATCCAGTTTGGGGTTGCTTCCAGGGTCTTGATCAACTCGAGCTACTCCATAAATTTGTCTTTGTCCTTGTTACTGTGAGGCCCGTAGACATTGGTGATGACTCCTTCCTGATTCGAGCCAATGACCTTGAAGTGAGCAGTTATCGTGCCTATTATGGTAAAAGGTTTGCTGAGAGTAATGTTGGATGGGTTCCATAGGATGGCAAGGCCACCTGAGGCCCCTGTGGAATCTGTTGTTATGGAAGTACATTCTCGCCATATGCGCTGAAATATTGTTTCAGACTCTGCCCCTCAGCATTTAGTCTCCTAGAGCATCAGGATATCTGGTTTCTCTATTATGATGCAGTCTCGGAGGATCCTTTGTTTGGATCTACCATTCAGTCCTCTGATATTCCAGGTGATGATCTTCATCATTAAGAGGGAGGTGTTGAGTGCAGGTATCCCTCCGAGAGCTTGTGGATCTGACCTGAGTTTATCATACGATTGCATGCTTCCTTGATCAGTTGGTGTGCAGTTTTTCGTCCCCTTCTTTTGTTTTCCCAAAGGACTCTCTTCATGCCAGAGATCGAATTCGTTGCTATGCCCAAGAGTGTTGTGGATCCTGCTGAGGAGTTGAGAAATACCTTGTGTACTTTGCATAGTTGTTCTTCAGGGAGGGTCTGGAGGTCCTTTTGGTTCAGATCTTCCTCCAGCTTTTCCAGATCTATCCCTGCCAAATCTCGGTCGTCCAGCATCATTGGGGTATCCCCATCTCCTTCTCCTCTTTCGTCCATGTGAGTTTCACAGGTTTGGGGAGGAGGGTTTGTTTGCGGCCATTGAGGATCCTTGTGCGGGTCCTGAATTTCCTCATCTTCTGGTAGTTGATCCAAAATATCATAAGAGTTTTTGGTGGTGATTTTTTGTCTGGAGTCCGGGGTCTGCTTCTTTGGTGGGTTTCTCCTTTTCAATGAAACTGTGGTGAAGCCATCTTTCTGCATGGTTTCACTTGCCTTTGTAGATTTTTTGATGAGAGGGAAATCCCGGTATAAATGTCTGTGCTCATGGCATCTTTTGCATCTAAATGGTATATGCTCGTAGTCCAGAGTTTGTAGGCAGTCCTCATCCTGGTACTCAAGGGTGACCGCTCTAGGGAGAGCTTTGGAGATGTTCATATAAACACAGATCCTGGCATACGAGGTATATTTTCGTTGTCTTGTGGATTCTAATGCTTTAACATAATGTCCCAGGGTATTTCCTATGCCCATTAGAATCTCTTCCAAACAGAACTCTTGTGGAAAGGAGTATAGGCGTATCCATAGCAGGGCCATGGTGAAATCTTCTTTGTCTGGGCTAAATCTTTCAGTCCAAAAGCGTAGAAACAGTCCTACCGAGTTGAAGAAGTATGGCCCGTTTTCAAAGATCATGTCCTTGTCCTCTAGATTATATAGAATGATTGTAAAGAAACCCTTGGAACTGAGTTGAATCTCATAATCCCCCTTGGGATTCCACCATTGATTTATCCATTTGTTGAGGTCCCTTTCTGTTGGCCAAAGACCCAGAAATTTCCCAATGAGGGCGAGATCTCTCATAAATTGTGTATGCTCACCAACCCTGGTTGAGCTGATGAGGTATCTCAGCGGTTTCTCCATTTGTGGGATGCATTTTCCTGGTTCCCAACTCCGTGGTGGTTTTGGTTGAGAGGTTCCTGCTTCTGTTTCCATTTCTATTCTGGGGCTTTGTTCCTTGGCTAGGAGCTGCTCTCGTACCTACGGTGGCGGTTCAAAGGTAGGTCTCGCTGCTCTGGTGCATGATCTGTCATTGGCCACAACATTGCGGTATGAGGGGGGTTTCCCCCCCTCCTCTGCGCCCATACCGGTGTAGCAGTGGAAGTCGAATGGTCGGGATAGGCGTTGGTTACTCTCCATGCTAGGGTTCTTTGTCTAGTCGCCTGCAATCTACACTACGAAGGGGTTAGGGTTTGCAGCCGTATCCCCATGCTCCCTTCATTGACCATCCACGAGATATGTTGATTCTTATTCTTCTTATCAATTACTTCTCATTTCCACCACTACATAATCTTTTGGCGTGAACCCATCATCTTTTGGTTTTCCTGAAGGACTTGGGAACTCATATTTTTCCATAACTCCTGTAGTTGTTACTATTGGTGCTTCATATTTAGAGAAAAAATCCTTGACCCAAGTAACCTCAACTCAACCACTTGTTTATACATATCCCTTTGCACATGGATCATGTAATATTCCTTCTTCACTATTTCCACACATGCACACACCAAGTGATTTACTTGGTCATCCCATTGGCCAAATGGTTAGCAGTCAATTAATTCACACAACCATGGTTACACAATATACTCAGCCTCCATATCATACATCTCATATTATCACACCCTACATTAGAGGTAAATATTCAATGGGATTCCAACCTTTATCTGGGGGTAATATTCATTTTTAGGATGACTTTTTACTAGGGGGAAATATACATGGTTGAAACATCAACCAACATGGGGACAAGCTAATCTAGCAAGTCCTTCTATCCCTACCACCACTAGCATGTATCCTGGAGATCCATATCTAGGAGTTGTGAATCCTTTGTGGGCTAAACCCAATCTAATGAGCTAAACCCAATCTAATGGGCATTCTTCCACAAGGAATTTTTTTCGATCAATCTGTACACCCTACGATTCCAATGCAACATTCCTTTTGGCCCTCGACCAAGTTTTGTGGAAATGTTCTTCATGTTTGACCATTTTTGGGACTTTGATAGGCTTGTCAAAGATGGAGCACCCAGGCGAAGCGGAAATCGTGGGATCTCACCCTTTTTGTGAGTGTTTTGGGTTTTAGGGTTTATGTAACGGGTATGGAAAGTCAACCCATGGGTTTACCCATGCTTAGGTTTTTTTGTAATGTATAAATAAGTAGCGAGGCAGTGTAAGAAGGTTCTGTGGATTTGTGCAAGTAGGTAGTTACGAGTATTTGTAATTGTCTTAGTGCATGACCAGTTGGCTTTGTGAAAGAAGATGTGTTAAGGCTTGTAGAGAGAAGTGCAAGTGATTGTAAGGGGCTTTGTGATATCCAAGAGTTGGCTTTGTGCCTTGACCTAACTCGGGTAAGGAGGATCTGGCGAGGTGCATGTAGATCTCTTGTCCTTTGCGGAGTGGCTCCGTGGCTTTGTGCACAGGAGCATAGGAATGTAAGAAAGTTTTAAGATCAATAAAGAAGAAGAAGAAGTTGGTGGACATAGCCCCACACTGGGGTGAACCACGTATATCCTATGTTGTTTTGCGTGATGCAATGTTGTTCAAGATGTTTATGTATCTATTTTCTTAGTGAATTATTATTGATGTGTGATTGGTAGATCCATTGATGCTTAGTTCTTTATATATGAATAAATGTTGGATCTGTTATGATGTTATGTGCTAAATGATTAGATGTGCTAAATGATTAGATGTGCTTAATCTTGATTACTACTGCGTTGATCTGTAGTAAGGGTTAATCTATGATGTGAATAAGAATCATGACTTAATGCTTATTGTTGTCTAAGTGCTTTCTTAAGTGTTGGAATCATAGATCTTTGTCCCAGCTAGGTTGTAGACATCTGAGTCCTACAACACCCCTAGCCTCTACCTCGAGTGAGACTTCATTTTCTTCGTAGGTGTTTCCGAAAGGGATGGTAGTTAGGGTTTTGTTGGTGTGTTGTTGAAGCGTTGAACCCTGGGTCTGCCCTTGTGCCAACAAGTCCCTTCAACCACCATACACGGGGGGACTATTAGGTCAATTGAAATATGTAGGAGGTCCATCATAGTACATGGATGGAAAATCGGGACAACCACCTTACATGGATCGACAACCCGGGAAACCACCATATATGGGAGGACCATATATTTTTTTCATCTTGCCAAAACCTAGATATGGACCTACTGGTCTTTCCACACAATATGGTTATCACTAGTATCCACAACCTAATTGATAGCTTCCATTCTTGGCTATGTTATATATACCATATCTATGGTGTTTAACAAATGATCCCATTCAGCATACCCTATTTTGGCCCACCATCCCTGCCAAATTATCATCTAACATTTTGAAATTTGACGAAAAACCTTAGGAAGATCCTAAAAATCATGTTATGACTTTCCATTTATGGTGTTCTTCCAACAATTTAATGGGCGATTCCATTTTTCTAAGACTTTTTCAAAGAACACTTACAGGTGCAGTGGAAAAATGGTATATTTAGCTTCTATGTAACTCCTTTGTCAACTTTAATTCTCTTTCCATGGCCTTTCTGATGCACTATCAGTTACTTATAAGGTACGAGACTGATACAGATATTTTGACCTCACTCCAGAAATAATCTTCCACCCACATATCCGATCATATTCATGAGTGGAGACGACAGAGACGACTGATTAAAGCTCCTATTCCAGACCAACTCCTCGCGGATTGGTTTAGAACGTCACTGTTTCCTCCAATTTCCCATGATTTTTCCATGGGAAATGTAGTTACTGAAGAGAAGGCTATTATCCATGTTCAGTATTTAACCTTGGTGTATTACCAGTCCGAAACACTTTATGATATGATCCCTAATTATCCTCATCCATTAAACAATCCAACAAGACTTTCTCTAGAACCAAATTCTGTTTCGGACACCAAAACTACTTATTCTCCTGCTCAAACCTTCGAGGTGAATGTGTCCCAATCCACTTCATCTCAGCAACCAGGAGGTAAGAAGAAAAACAAGGGAAAGTCCAAGAAACATTCTAATGAGAAGGATAATCCAAATATTGTTGATACTCAACCGAATAGGAAGGTTAAGTCTCATTACATGATCTGTGAGGAAGACCACTACATGAAATAATTCCTTCATCATGAGGTTGTTGCTAAATTTATGAAGGGTACCTCCCAACTAGTTCAGCAGCAACATCTATTTGAACAAAACCCTGGCCCTCCGCAAGGGGGCAATGTAATTCATTCCCACCAAGGGGATGATTCATCGAGCGCCTCTGAGGTGTACATGTTTAAGGTGAATAATGTAATGACTCATGCAAATACTTATGACCCTCATCTAGGTGATCATACTAAAGGAAAGGTTTTCGATCATTCCTCCACTTCCTCTCCTACTCCATCTTCGAATCCTCTTCAGATTGAGAAGCCAATTCCTAGCGCAGATTTGTGCCCACCCAAGAGCGTAATTCAAAAGGAGACATTTAATCCCAATTCCCCCACTTCCCAAAACTACAATATCATTGAAAATTCAGCACAAGGGACTTATGTTATGTTACCCCTTGAAGTTATACAACATTGTCTAAGTCAAAGTAGAACCCTGTTTTCATCCATTGGAGCCATGGATCCCGAGGAGTCGAATATGATTACGTTTAATATGGACTATTATAAGGAGAGTATTTCCCACCACTTAGCATTCCAAATTCAAATTTTGGTTTGTGGAAAGAACATCCTTCTCACTTTTTTGGATGAGGCAACCTCCACCTATTTCATGTATTTTCCTTTTTGGAGAGCCCTTGGTTCTCCTCAACTTAGACAGTCCCCTACCACCCTGAAATCGTTTGATGGACATGGTTTCCAACCTCACAAACTCTTGAAATATTTCTCTATGAAATTAAAGGGTAAGACCATTTCGATCAATATAGAAGTGGTTGAAGCACCCCTAGATTATAATTTTTTATTTGGTCATAGTTGGTTCTATGTGATGACTGTCATCGCATCTTCGGTGTTTCATATCTTACGATTTCCCCATCAAGGAAAATTATCAATGTTGACCAACTTGACTATACAAATCCAGATATCCACAATGTTGCAGCGAATAATGTCCCTTTTCTAGGACATAATAGTTTTGAGAATGTAGGAGTAGGTATCCTTAAGGATTCCTCCCTCATGGGGGTTTTTCCTTTTCCTGATCCTCCCACCCTACAGGTTTCCACGTTAAATATGATTGCAAATCAGGTGCGACAATCCTTAGAATTATATGATCCTTTGGTAGTACCTGGTCTCGATGAGCATAGTTATTTTCCTGTGTCAAGATCATTAAAAAATCAAACACATGCTTACAAGAATAGTTCATTGTCTCTGTCAAGCTCATTAAAAAATGAAATAGACCCCCCTCCATTTTAATTGACTCTTAAACCTTTTTTTCCTCCGCCTAGTGAAAATGTTCCCAATAGTAACCAGACACCTAAACAAGGAAAGAAGAAGAGTCACTAGAGGAAACAATGCTTGGGGGGGAAGTCTCCAGCCTCTCAACATCATGATGGAGCAAAGACGCTATATTCTATCATGTAATATAGGGGGAAAATACCACTAGAGAGACACGCTACTAGGGGTGATCCTCGTTTGGGGATCGTTCCCCTCGTAACATAGTCATTTTTTCTAGAACGAGCAGAGTATTTTTTCTTTCTCGTGCTCATTAATACATGAGAATAGGTTACCAATCTTAGTAATTTTTCTTTCTCATTCTTGTTAATAAATGTGAATAGATTATCGAGTATAATTTTATCTCTTTTTCGGACTCGTAAAAGGTATATGAAAAAGGAAATATTTGGAGTCTCCTTTAAACTCTTTTCACACTCCCTAAACCTGAAAAGATTTTTGAGTGATATTTCTTCCTTTCACACTCGTTAAAAGGTTTGAAAGGGCATCTTTCGAGTGGTAGTTTATCTATTTTTCGGCCTCACAAGACTAATTACGAAAAAGGAATACTCTAATCAAGCATGATTATAATATTTCTCCCCTGTGTTGTTTTAAAAAAAAATTGGGATGGGGAGACTAAATTTATGAAAAATTCATGCATGGAGTTGTCTTTACGTTCTTTTCAATCTCTCTAAACGTGAAAAAAAATCGAGTTTACCTTATTTTGACTCGTAAAACTATGTATCAAAGGACCTATGTGAGTCTGATCTCTAGGACCCATACAGGACCAAACCTCTCCTTCCTCAGGTTCATTAAACATATGTTGAGGGACTCATCAAAAGGATGAGCTATACCAAGCATTTTTTATCCTCCTCAAGATCATTAAAAACGAAAGAGTTACTCATCTATCTCGATGGGGGGAGAATTTGAAGGTAGTGGGTCAAGTGTTTTGGAATCCTTTATGGTAGCTATTGTCGCCCTTGAACATGGCACATGTTTGTGTCTCATCTTACATTTGGGTAATCTACTTGTCTTTGAGTCATACCAATTCCATGTCTCGTCACATTTTTTCGTTCCAGTTGAAGAGTTATATTATTTTTCCTCACATTACATTATTGGTACTCATCAAGTCAATGTTTCCAAGTCACTTGTCATGCCTCATCATGTTCAAGGGAAGTTTCACTTCAAACCATCCATATGCAGTATTACCAATTTTTGTTTCCTGTGTCAGTCCATACTCATTTGATCCACCATATCACATAAATTTAATGTGTTAGTTTCATGTCGATGATGGGGGATACAACATGTCCCTCCTTCAACGAGTTTGTTCCTGTCGACTTCAGCACATTATCCAGGAATTAGATTTAGAAACCATTCAGTACCTTGGGACCTGCATGCCTCAATGGCAGGCCTCCTGTTATCCACAAATTTGGTCATTGTGATGATGTCATGATGATATCATGATGATGGAAGATCAAGCTCTTTACCAAGAATACTTTCCTGAGAAAAGTTACAGTTGTCTTCTTCCAGAACTCATATTTTGAAACATGTTCGCAGGCTACTTACATATTCTCCTACGAGAATGCTTGATTCCCGCAATCTACCTTAAGCTAGGGTGCGAACTTCTCGCACTGTACACATGGTTAGGGTGCGAACATGCTCTTAAAGAGGAAAAAGATAAAGATCTCGAACCTTCTAGAAGGGAATATTCTAGAAGGGGTGAGTTGGCTTTCGAGTGGTTATTCAATTACTGGAATTCCAGATATATTGGGATCATTCCCTATCCAAGTAACTAATCTATCTCTTCCTATATATTGAGGAGATTGCTCATGAAAAGGGTTAAGAAGTGAAGTTCAACAAGTTAGCAAGGGATTGATTAGAGAATTAATGCAAGACAGTATGGAGAACTGATGCTACAGCAGCAAGGCCATCACATGTAGTTGACTTTCTTCATGCATGAGCAAGTGTGTGTGTCAGAACTAAAATCCATCGAAAGGAGACCTACGACATCAAGGCTCAGGTTGTAAGTTTCTCTTTCAATTAATATGATACAATGATATATTTATTTCCCATAAAGTGAGATCTACTTTATTACATAATTCCTTGATCATATGTATAGTTTAGCTATTGGACATATTACGTGATTTCACTTTGGTTGGTTTGTGCTGTTCTAATCTTAACCGCACAAGAGCACTGGAGCGAAGCAAGGAACAATAGAGACCAAGGAAGAGATTACAAGGTACATATCCTCTTCTCACTTCCAATTTGATTCAATAGTTAGATCTAGGGAAAGCGGTATATTCTGTCCTGTTTTGTTCTAGATCCAGGTGGATCTAGGGAGATCGGTTAGTGTCTGCGCCTACGGATTTATCCTATAACAAAATTGGCGACTCCACTAGGGATCTATCCCTTTTTTCTTTTTGGTTTTTTGGATTTTCTGTGGCCATTTTCTCTGTTTTCATTTTTCGTTTGATGTGTCTGTCTCTGAGTCCTCAGGATACCCTGAGAGACCTTCTGGGTCTATAAGCCAATTTGATTTTTACTTGCTTCTTCAAAATTTTCATTAGTTTCAGAGATTCTCGCATTGTTTCCATTAGCAGCCTGCGAGAACCTTGATAGTTCGCACTCTGCATATACATTTCAGTGCGGATAGTTCGCATGTTGCATCAAAGTGGCTTGCGAGAACCATAGTTTCTCGCAATGTGTTCCACACTGGCCTGCGAACAGTTTTTTGAAAATTTTTGAATGTAAATTTTGACCCTGTCAATAGCTCATATGTGTTGATTTAGACCTCTTTGGCTTGTTGAATCAGTGACTTACATATCTTTTGCTATAATTGGCTTGCTGGAACTGATCTAGGTTTTCTAGGTGTTTTCTTACCTTTGAAGCTTGACTTTCATTTCTTAGCTCTTGTTGGCATTTTCATTCTCTCTTACTCCTGGAGTTGAGTGTATCTGACTAGATGAGAAGCAGGGATTGGTTGAGAGTTGAGTGTTTGGTTTTTATCTTGTACTTGTTGGTTCGAAAGGACAAATTTTTCGTTTACATTAAGAAGCTCCTTGGCTTGCTTTTGTTTTTTCTTACATTGAAAGTATTGGCTTGAGTTGTTTGTTTGAGTTTTTATTTGGTTTTCTTTTCTCATTATTCAGAGTTCTTCTTGGAAAGTGAACTGCTTGTTTTCTTTCAAGTTTTTTTTTCTTTTTGCGAGAACATTGAAAATCAAAGTTTTACGAGTATTGAAGTTTTGAAAAAGACATATGGAACTTGTTCATTGATATATGATTGTTTGCATTGGCATCTGAAAGGAAATTGAGCATTTCATTTGCATTGTAGTATTGAGTTTGATTCGGAAATTGTTCTCTCTCCCCCATAACTAGGATTCATCGAATGAAACGAATTCTATTTCATCGTATCCTTGCATTATTTGGGTCAGAGTCATACATCGCGAATTTCATTTCCATGGCCTTTGAGTAAACAACAGCCTGTAAAAACATTGCGTAATATTAAAATCGATCTAGTAACTTTTTCTAGGGATCTTTTACACCAACATTTAGTTAGGCTAGTGCTTTGGAGTAGGAAGAGAGACACACTCTCCAAAAGCTCAAAAACACACAATAGTATCTTGAGTTAGGGAGTGTAAAATTCCATTGGCAGCATATTGTCCTGGGAAGCCCTTC
>ML817222.1:45209-71879 GCA_009831015.1 Picea engelmannii | reverse complement strand
TCATCATTTGAAACCGGTTTGGGAAATCCATTTGTCTCTCATTCGATTCCATAACAAGGTCTTTCCATGTGTCGTCTTTGAGTCAATACTGCCAAATCATTGGTCGTGTCATCCATATGTTCAAGAGCAGTCCAAACCTCTTTCGAGTCGGCCATCTGCAGTTATACTTTCATTTTGTGTCGGCCTTCCTTGTGTCCAAAGTCCAATTGTCACATGCTCTGTTTCACTTTCAAACTCTGTTACTCATTTCATGTCACTGATGTGGGATATATCAAGGCCCTCCTGTGACGAGTCTTGTTCTGTCGACTTCAGCACATTATCCGGAATCAAGACTTAGAAATTATTTAGTACCTTGAAGCTTGCATGCCTCAATGGCAAGTTTCTCGCTTTCGACAGTGGGTTTATATCATTGACCCCTGATCAAGATATTCCGTCAGATGTTCGACATCAACTCATTTATTCACAGTCGACAGATTGTACTATAGTACCTTGGGAGTCATTGGCATTAATGGTGATTTCCCTCGCACTTGTTAACGGTATACATCAATGACCGGTAATCAAGTGGTTTCTACCATGTTCGACTTCGACACATGTAATCGCATGGTTCGATTCGTACTTTTTGGGCGATGAGATTGAAGACCCTGGATATTACCTATAATCCAGGTTGCGATGGAGTATGTATACTTTGTGACACATAGATCCACTATGTATGTTTCGTGGCTATGTCGTCTTGACTGAAAATTTGTCGCACAGATCCACAGTGTATTCAGGTGGCTGTGCTATATAGTGATGGCATGGATCCACAGTGTATGATGGGTGGCCATGACCTTGGTTTATGATGTCATCAGTCTATGGTATGAGTATGGGGATGCCTACCCCGGAATTGATATATATGGTATTCAGTTGATGCTTGGATGTTTGCAGGTCTCTGATTAGATGTGCTTTTTGGTTCTTGACACACACATGCAGCTTACAAAGTCTATCGACCGTCACTGATTCCGCTCTCAGACTTTGGGGGGCATTTTGTTATCCACAAATTTGGTCATTGTGATGATGCCATGATGATATCATGATGATGGAAGATCAAGCTCTTTACCAAGAATACTTTCCTGATAAAAGTTACAATTGTCTTCTTCCAGAACTCATATTTTGAAACATGTTCGCAGGCTACTTACATATTCTCCTGCGAGAATGCTTGATTCCCGCAGTCTACCTTAAGCTGGGGTGCGAACTTCTCACACTGTACACATGGTTAGGGTGCGAACATGCTCTTAAAGAGGAAAAAGATAAAGATCTCGAACCTTCTAGAAGGGAATCTTCTAGAAGGGGTGAGTTGGCTTTCGAGTGGTTATTCAATTACTGGAATTCCAGATATATTGGGATCATTCCCTATCCAAGTAACTAATCTATCTCTTCCTATATATTGAGGAGATTTCTCATGAAAAGGGTTAATAAGTGAAGTTCAGCAAGTTAGCAAGGGATTGATTAGAGAATTAATGCAAGACAGTATGGAGAATTGATGCTACAGCAGCAAGGCCATCACATGTAGTTGACTTTCTTCATGCATGAGCAAGTGTGTGTGTCAGAACTAAAAGCCATCGAAAGGAAACCTATGAGATCAAGGCTCAGGTTGTAAGTTTCTCTTTCAATTAATATGATACAGTGATATATTTCTTTCCCATAAAGTGAGATCTACTTTATTACATAATTCCTTGATCATATGTATAGTTTAGCTATTGGACATATTACGTGCTTTCACTTTGGTTGGTTTGTCTTGTTCTAATATTAATCGCGCAAGAGCACTGGAGTGAAGCAAGGAATAATAGATACCAAGGAAGCGATTACAAGGTACATATCCTCTTCTCACTTCCAATTTGATTCAATAGTTAGATCTAGGGAAAGCGGTATATTCTGTCATGTTTTGTTCTAGATCCAGGTGGATCTAGGGAGATCGGTTAGTGTCCGCACCTACGGATTTATCCTATAACACCTCCTCACTTTTGACAATGGGTTTACATTAATGACCCCTGATCAATCGATTCCATGAATGTTTGACCTCATCTCATTTATTTACATTCATTGGAATGTACTAGGGTACCTTGGGAGTAATTGACATCATTGGTGATTTCCCTCGCAGTTTTTAACGATTTACCTCAATGATCGGTAATCAAGTGGTTTCTACCATTTTATACATCAAATCATCTATTCACATGGCTAGATTTGTAATGCATGGGGATCGGGATGAAGACCCTGGGTTGGGTGTTCACTCTATTATGTGATTTTCCCAAGGTGAAATGGAGATCATTTGAGCGTGTAAAATAGTTTTGCACAAACACCATGCTGACAATTTTACTGATATATATATTGTTACTTAGATACACTTTGTATTGATCCATGACTATGTTTTGTCATCTCATAGCTCCACTGTGTATTTTTTGAGGCTGGGATCAATTCATGTTATGGAGGTATGGATCTAGATTGTGTCTTTGTTGGCCATATCCTTAGTCAATATTTTCATGGATCTGTAGTGTATTGGTTGGTGGTCATTCTTTGAGTCATCTCGTATTTCTAGCATAGGTATTCCTTCCTGGGGAATGAAATGTATATTAATATTGTTTGAATATTTTTTGCAGCTTCTTCGAGGTTCTCCCACTCCAACACCCTTGCACTGAAGAATTTGTAAAGTGTTTCAGCCATCAATTTCTCTTATGACCTCACACTTTAGGGGGCATCTCTTACACGTCAAAATGTAACACTTTAGTTTCTCACCCTTAGTGTCGCAAAGTGACATATAAACCTTGTTAAGTATCTCATGCACTTTTGCAAGTGTCATATGCACCTTACCTAGTGTTGCATTCAGTTTTTTGAGTTTTGTAACCCCTTGACACTATGAAAGACATTTTCCATGACCCCTAAGTCATATTGGAGGAATAAGCCCATCATTTCAATGTCAAAACACACCTTTTTATTGGAAAACACAACCATTTTGTGGGAATTTATGAAGGGTGGAACCCTCCTGGACATGCTGGGGGAGGGCCTCTTCATGGAATGGCACTCCCATTTCAATTTTAGGGGAGCACCATTGTATAGGATGGTTCCCTTTCTCTCACTCTGGGAGAGTGTCAATCTTGTTAGAGGGAAAGGGGGATCCTCCACCTTATTCTATGGGCCAACTCTCTTGGGATGAGGTTGGTTTTTTTTTACCCCTATGCTATGGATTCATCCTAGGATCAGATCCCAACCTTAAGGAGTCATATCCTTGTTCGAAAACACAGGTATTCCAATAGAGGATGAACATTGTTAGTAACCACTCACATAACCATATCAAAGATCAACACACCAATGTTTTAACATGGTAAAACCCCTACGGGGAAACATCCACAACCCCAACCAACGTGGCCACTTGGAGCAATTTATTAATGAAAAAGAAAAGGATTACAAAGATATTTTACAAGAGAGTTTCTCACAATCGATCGTAGGAAAATGACCCTCCATGCTCTTTAAATAGAGATCATGGACCAATTGGGTGTTAAGCCATGGATCAATGGTCATTAAGATCAAGGAGAGTATGAACCATCAGATCACTCTATGTTGGGAACATATCGTGACCATAGTATTTTCTAACTAATACTAATGCATACTAAAGAAACACACTAAGAAATGCACTTTTACCTAATGACACATTAGACCAATTAGATCTTAACTAACTCTTAAGTGTCTAAATATCCTAACATCCCCCCTTAAGAACAACTTGGGATAGGATTGAAGGATTTACAATGTTGACACAATATGAGAAGGAAGGAAGCATTAGAGCCTATCCCCCCTTAATGAAAACTTATTAAACTCCTAACGTAGATCGAAGTTTGGAAAACTTCACCTCTATAAGAGACTTTGTGAAAATGTCAGCAACTTGATCTTCTGTAGGGAAAAAGAGCACTTCAATAACTTGATCATGAAAGATCTTTCTGATGAAGTGCATGTGTACCTCGATGTGCTTACTGAGCTGATATTGAACTGGGTATTTGTCAAGCTTGATGTCACTCTGATTATCGCACCAAAGGCTAGTTGGATGTTGCTGCTTGAATCCAAACTATGAAAGGATCTTTCAAAACCACAAGGCTTACTAACTTGCATTTACTGCTGCTCAGTACTCTGCTTTTGTTGAAGAAAGTGCAATAGACTATTGTTTCTTACAGTCCCAATTGACAGGTCCTGAACCAAGGCTAAAAACATAACCTGGAGTAGACTTCTGATCATCAGGGTCATCGGCCCAATCTAAATCAGTGAAACCAACCAATAAAGGAGTCCCCCTTGAACTGTAATGTATCTCGAACTGAATTGTACCATGGACATAACGAAGTATACTTTTATCTTATTTCCAATGGATTTCATGGGGTGTTTGCATATACTGAGAAACAAGTCCAACAACAAATGAAAGATCAGGACAGGTATGAGTCAAGTATAAGAGGCTACCAACTAAATAAAGGTACAGGGTGGCATCAACTTCAAGAGAAGTACAGGTGGCAGTAATTTTGACTCCAGACTGGAAGGGAGAAGGAGATAGTTTGCAATCATCCATGTGAAAGTGATGAAGAAGGTCACAAGAATACTTAGAATGGGAAATAACAAGGTGGATGGAATTCATTTTGGCTATAGGGGAAAAGGTTTCATTATAGTCAATTCCTTCAACTTGGGAAAATCCTTTGGAAATTAACCTAACCTTGTGTCTTTCAACACTTCCATATGTTGCATACTTATTTATGTAGACCCATTTACATATGACAAGTTGTATTCCTTTTGGAAGAGGTACAAGATCCCAAGTATCATTTTCCATTAAAGAACGATACTCTTCATTCATTTTTGTATTCCAATCTGGATGACCTGAAGCTTCTGCAAATGTCTCTGGATCATGAGTCTCTAAAAATTGATCCAAAAGAGAAGAGGCTCGCTATAACTATGAACATCTTCGACGCTGATCTAAAGGATCACTGACAATACCACCAACTGCTTCTCATGTTGAACGGATCCATCTAGGAAGCGGTGGAACTGGTGTTGGTTCAGGTTCAAAGGACTCATCTGGAGGAAGGTAAGAAGGTGGAGGTGGATTTTCATCCTCACTATCATCATCTGAAGAAGAAACCAGAATAGGAACAAAAGAAGGCACAAACATCGAATATAGATCACAGGCCAAAGAAGGCACAATCGTCGAATTAGGCTCACAGGCCAAGAGATTTTCATCAAATTTAACATCTCTTCTAATAATAATTTCATTACAATGTGGTTGAAGAAGTCTATACCTTTTGACATCTTAAGAATAACCAACAAATATACACTTCTCACTTTTAGGCTGCAATGCTTTCCTTTTCTCATCAGGAATGTGAGCCCATGCTATATTGCCAAATACACAGAAGTGACTTACATCTAGTTTAATTTTAGTCTGAGATTCTTCCAGTGTTATATTTTTAAGAGATTTTGTGGGAGTGTGATTGATTATGTAATTTTCACAGTTGATTGCTTTTTCCCAATACTTTAGACTTAATCCCTTAGATTGGATCATACAATTAGCCATTTATTCTAATGCACATTTCTTTTTCTCAGCAAAACCATTTTTTTGTGGTGTACATGGAACAATGTGTTGCATTCGGATGCCCTGTGTAGTGCAATAACTTGTAAAATTATTGTTCACATATTTTCCTCCATTATTTGTTCTTAACTTTTGAATTTGATGTCTATATTGCTTCTCTACAAGGGCCTTGTAGGACAAACACTTGTCAAAAAATTTGCTCTTAAGTTTTAAGAAGTAAACCCAAGTACATCTAGAAAAATCATCAATGAAAGTTAAGAAATACTTGCACCCAGAAAAAGAAGGAGAAGAAAGTGGACCACACAAATCACTGTGAACAAGCTGCAAAGGGCCCGAGGTGTGCCAAGAGGCACATTTTTCAAAATTGTCCTAATGATGTTTGTCGAGAACACAACGACACAAACACCATCTCTGTATGAAACAGGAGGAAGACCAATCACCATCTATTGATTACATAGTTGTTGCAATGAACGATAGTTTATATGAACAAACCGCTCATGTTGAAGTTTGCTTAAGTCATCGCTATGAGCAAGAAAAACTTATGAAAAATATGATGACCCAAAGCTGTCAAACTTGTACAACCTGGTAATATCATCAGCAATTCCAGTTGCAAGAACATGCTTAGGATATTTTAGATCCTTGATTACAACTTGGTGAGGTGAAAACTCTACGTTTTTACCTTCACCTGAATGAGTGATTTTATATACTGATAGAAGGTTACAAGAAAGACTTGGAACACATAATACATCATTGAAATGAACATTATCACCAAAAAATATTTTCTTGGTGTTACATTCATTTAGAGAAGAAAACATGTCTTTAGCCTTATCCATATGATAAGATGCTCCAGAATCAATAAACCACTCATCAGAAGAAGAAGAAGAAGTATAAGTTGTATTGAAGGAGAAACCAAAAGCAAAGAGTGCATGTCCACGAGAAGAAGAAGAAGTAGTAGAATCAATATTTATGTTGTGTTTCTTCATCGTTGCCTCTGTTGTTCCTGAGATTAAAATTAAGCCTCAAAGAATAATATCAGGCATTAGGAATTAAGGAAATTTGTTTTTAAAAGTGATTTTTCTTCTGTTAGTTGTGTAAGAGTGAAATCCTCAAATGAAATTAATATCTGAATAGAACAGAGGTCGTATTTTGTTGTCTGTCTTAATTTATCAAATTGAGAGAGGAGAAGAAAATTACAAAACTATTAAACAAACTAAGGCATCAATGATAGAAGAATATTACCTTGTTTATAGTAGAAGAAAATGTAGAATCCACTTCTGAAAGGAAATAAGATATAGTGATCCAAATGACAGGCAGGTCTTGTATTTGTTGATAGCAAATACAGAGGAAAAACGACTTTCTAATCAAATACTAAATGAAATGTAATCACAGTATATGTTGTACTAAATTGTAATCATTCACTTGTTTAGGAGTAACTTAAAGAGAATAGAAGATATGAAACACAAAGAGGGCACATAAATCAAACAACACAAAATTTGGAATCCATGCCTGCACTTGTATTAATACTCACAAAGGATGAGTTTTCTTAGTTACAATACGACAAGAAGCAGCCTATTTTCCTTCTTTGAAATATGTATTTATACAAAAAGTTGTCAAACTTAAACGGTTGGAATTCTTCTATTTCTAAAATAGTAAATTTACAGAATATGAAATCTAAAACGTTTCACTTGCATTTCTACTGATCTCATCATTATGTTGGCAAAAGTGTTTTTCTCTCTATTTCTCCAGCTCCGAAACAAATAACGTGCATGAGTTATCTCATTTTTTTCCAGCGGTGCTACCTATTCCTTGCTCAACACATTTGATGCATCTTCTCACAAATTGCGCCACCATCATGGAGGGATTTGTTAAATTATTATCCTCAAAAATATATAATTTATTTTCCAATTGAGGCAATCTTTCTACCATTCATCTATCTTCTAAAAGTGTAGAATGTAATTGCAAATTAGGCTTCACTAGCCATCTATTTATCTGAATAATATCAACCTGTTTTATTTGTGAGATTTCGGCCTGAGCCTCTTCCATATTTGTCTTAATGTCAAGTTGATGTTTTTTATGTCAATCTGTCCCAGCACTCCAGAGCTATCTTCTTTATCAAGGCCTAATGATTCTTTGTTTAGTGAGTGGAAAACTTCTTCACAAAACTCCTTCACTTCTTTAGCCATTTTCCTACCTTCAACTATGCTATATTCCCAGGTATTTAGTATTATATCATCTCTGGTCTATTCCAAAATGGACAACCTGGAAGCTATAGTTAATCCTTCTCTTGTTGATGACACAACTACTTCTTGGAAGGTAGTCCAAGTGGCAATAGATTCTCTCTCGCTTAAACAAATGTTATTTAATGCTCGATCTATCACCCGAAAATGATCTTGGATAGTTTCAACCTTAGTGAGAAGGATTTGATGTGCTACTTCCAGTTCCTTGTGTACTTCCAATGTCTGAGCTTGGAACATTGTTATATCTACAATCATGTTTTTGGTAGAGCTTACTTTGGCTTGTAGTTGCCTTACAACTCATCCTGTTTGGTGGCTCGTCCCTGGCTTGCCTGTATATTCCTGTGCATCTCCTTGAGGTTGGATTTGAGTTGCTAGATTTCTTGCTTGTCGTTGGCTCTAATATTCTTAAATCTCTTGTTGACCTCTCTCTAGACATTATTTTCTACATTCTTCATTTGATTTTGCAATTGGCTTATTTGCATCTCTTTCTGCTTCAGTTGTTCTTTTAAATTTCCGACTGAAAACTAGTTGGTTGTTGCAAAATCCCCAGTGAACCTGCTACTTCTTCATCCAAGGCTTCTACATCAATTATAACCCTATTCCTTTTGACAACTAAACCTTCCTTTTGGTGTATTTCTCTCTTCACCACAGCCTTTATTTTATTACTGGAAAAAAAATTGGAAGGAGGCAACTCTTCAACTGAAATGGGTGTGAGGTCTTCTATGAATACTACCTCTGCATTTGGATTCCCTCTAGTGAATTGTAATGGTGTCATGAAATGTATGGGGTTGTTGATTTCGATGGACAGTTGTTTTTCGGCCGCGTCTATAGCTGATTTATCAGGTGTAAACAGTGGCTCTTCTTCTCCCTCCTTTGTTAGTGTCTCTTCTTGATCTTTGGCTTGGTCACCTGATACATTTGTTGATGGCATATCTTCTCTCTGATTTGACACCTCAGTTTTCTCCAAATTTTCCTATATTTCCTGTCCGTTGGAGCTTACTGGTTATGAGCTTCAGGTCTTCATTTGTTCTGCAATTGGAGACAGTGGGGCTCCTCCTTATAATAATTTAGGGAGACTACTTCTTCAGTTCCTATGGAAGTCATAAAACTCAATCATTTTATCAGGTGGTAGAGCTATAACCCAAATCAATACCTCTGGATATGATCTCGCTCCTCGAAAAATCTTGTCTTGAGGAGAATCCTCGTGTTCATACCTTCTTAAATTGCAGCTAGCCATGTGATTACCCATGACCCTCTGTAGGTCATGCTTCTTGAATTCAATGTTGACTAGCTTTATTTCTTCCAATTCTACGGCCTCTACTTTAGAGTGATTGAAATCCAGTAGGGAAAATGTACCAATCTGCAGGGAAAAAGAGGGCCATACCTTTTTCTGTACCACTTTGATCTCCTTACTAATCCCGCCAAGAAAAGTTTGTCATGCGGCCTCTCGGCACACTATTTGATCTAATAAAAATTGTGGCAGAGCATATGGAGGAACTGAACAACCAAAAACCCTAATATAGGAGAAGTGTTCCTCAATGTACCGATCTTCTATTTTGCCCAGGTTAGTCACAATTTTTTCTAAAATTATGGGAGGGGGGTAGCCATATATGGCAGTGTGCATCAAAACCACTACCCAGTTGCAGATCTCATAAAGGAAGTCTTTTACCTTTTATTCCCAAAGCTTTGAATGATAAATATGTATGGGTTCGACACTATTTGGAGTCCAACTCCAGTCCATCAGAAGAAAAGGCATCATGAAACAGACGGCGTCCATAATATAATCCGACATGAAAAATTGGGTCGGTTTCCCTTTGTCTCTTAGTGACTGATATCTTGCAATATCTTCAGCCAAACTGTCTGAAAATATCTTTTCCCAGTCAAAAAAGTATCCCTTTGCTACTGAGTACATAATAGCTACCCACGGTAGAAATAAATGGGTTGTGTTTTCCTTCCCATAGAGCCTACACATCATCATTGTTATGTACATTATATGAGGTTCTAGTGCGGAAACTGGGTATATACCATGGGAGTCGTCTCTGAACTTCTCGAGGAGACAATACCAATATTTAATTAAATCGGAAAGGTTTTTTCTATATTGGTCACATTCCTTCTTGTTGAATTCTACTAGGAAGTTTGCACTGTAAATGAAATTGGATACCGGAGAAAATGTGTAAATCACCTGCAGATGTTCCATCCTCAAAGACCCAATTGTGACCTTTTGTGAATTGAAAATAGTTATGGTTGGGATATCTACGTGGTCCAGCGTCCAGCCAACCATATCATTGTAGGGAAAGAGCCTAGGCCTTGTCACTACCTTATGTAGCTTTGACTGAGCAACAATTTTGTATTTGGTAGATAGATCCTCCTTCTCGTTGTCACTTGAATCATCCGAGAAATTCACCAATTCATATTGTAATATGTTGAATACTTGCATCCAGGATTTGACGATGTATATGCTTCTGGGCGAGGTGTCGGAAAGAGCATCTGTATTCTGGCTTGAAATCTCACTGGTCGCTTTAGTTGCTTTTCATGGAGGCATGGTATCAGGTTTCATAGTTCTATTATCTATCACAAAAAATGCAAAAGACTGATTATTTTGCTAAGCCAACTCTGTAAAAACGAGAATGTAATTCAAAAATGAAAAAAATCTTCTTTGCCTTAAGCGTATCAATTTGCGTATACCTTCAATGGAAATGTGTTTAATTCCTTTGGTAAAAATATTTGGGTGATAAAGAAGGATCTTATTTGAAATCATTTCCCTAGATCATCTATTAATGCCATTTATGGTCGATGTTTCGTGATTGGGGAAAAGCATAGATAAAATTTGAATTTACCCACATTTCAAATCAACGTAAACTTAACAGGAAATAAGATTGCTTAATGTGTTAATAAATCAAGTTTATCCTGTTAATTAATCGTATTTAACCTTAATCCATTTCAGGTTTTCGGACCTTGGGTTATCCCATATTAGTTCAAGATATGATATCCAAAATGTGAAGTCGTGATTGATTAATTAATATTAATCATGTTTCTTGTTGAGAGGAAGACTAACTACCTGAGTACATTATAATACATGTATAACAGCCTTGCTGATATCATAGGCATTGCTTCACTGTTAGCGAGCATGTTCAGTACCCCAGTGAAGTTATCTAATTCCCAACTTGAATTTCCTTTCATCATCTCTTTTTTGAACTAGACGGGGGAAATCATTTAGATGAATTCCATCTGTCTTNATATATATATATATATATATATATATATATACTTATTTAAACATGAAGTGGGGGAGATCAATTTGTATGTCATATACCAGGGATGATATCTTCTTATAATTTAGCAACAGAGGTCAGTTAACTCACTTTGATTACTTTGGGTCAATTTCCTTCCGACCTTCAGGACACCTTCGTCTACAAGGAATTTTTTCACGGGGTATTTTTACTTTTCAGGGGATTGCCTTAAGTGAAATCGATCAGTTTGAATCTGTTAGAAAGGATAAAGTAGTCAGGATTAACCTAGACATACTTTCTTCCAGTTAAATTTAGAGGTATGTATAAATATTCGCCTAACATTACTTTGAGATATATTTCTGAGTTTTTAGAGTCAAGGCGAAATCTCCTCTCTGTGGAGACCAAGGGAGAAGATGAGAACCAAAGGGAACATAAGCTTTAAGATGGGAAAATTTAATCAGTAAGAATATTCGAAAATTCTATTGTGAACAGGATCAAATCTCACCTAAGCTTTTCAATGATTCTCGTACTTCTTTAAGCTCTTTTATTTGTATTTCATTTTTATTTAATTTTCTTTTAATAATTTTTTCATTTTTTTTAAACATCAGAGAAAATTTTTAAGATTAGTCTATAATTATTATATTCCTCTTATCGTTGATTAGGTGACAATATTTCTATGAATGAGACTTCTTTCAGATTTAGCTAGATTCCCCTGAAAACATCAACTAGGTTCAGTAGGTTTTAGAAGCTCATACCTTAAAATTTCTTCATGTTTTCAACTAAGCCGACTATTTATTTATCACATGTTTTGGGATCATATCGCTATTCTGAAATGTTTTTTTGATATTTTGACTATCAACCAGTATCCTGCGACAAAAATAAACATGAGAGATGTTAGATACTTCTCAAAAGAAATAGTAACTATTACTTGTTTTTTTTTGTTTTTGAAAGAAACAAACATGTCTGTATTTACAATGAAAGTAGCAACTTACCAAATAAATGAAAAATCGTGGATCAAAGTAAATAAATCAAACCAGTATATATAGTGAGAGTTTGGAAACTATTTATTGCATAAAATGATTTAGGTAACGCCCATTGATAGGGACATTAAAGATTTTTCCATCCATATCTTCCAACAAAAATGAATTCTTCCCTTTGGGAGCTGTGATATTGAAGCGTCCACACTAGATATGGTATAATTTGTCATGTTTTCCTGAGTCTTCCTTCCTGGAATCCCACTTTAAAACTAGGTCATCGGGAAGGAATTCCCTATCTTTATTTTTTTGGTCAAACAGGGGTTTCATGCTATCTTGATATTTCTGGAGCTTCTCATCTACTTCAGCCCTATTTTGTTGGACTTCAATCAATTGATTTATTATCCTGGAGACGTGATTTGGCTCTTCCTTGGCATCTTGCCAGAGTTTCATTATGGGCAGATAAATATTGATGGGGAGAACAACATCGGTACCATATACTATTTGAAAAGGGGATATTTCGATTGATCTCTTAGTGCCTATCCGATTAGCCCATAAAGCATATTTCAAATGTACATGCCAGGCTTTATTATTTTAAGTCAGCACTTTTTTAATTATGGTGATTATAATCTTGTTCGAGGATTCAGCTAACCCATTTCCCTAAGGATAATAGTCTATGGAATGATCTAGTATGATGTTTTACTTCTGACAAAAACTTACCAAATCCATGGACTTGAAATCCTGGGCATTATTAGTAACTATCTTCCGAGGACAACCAAATATTGACAAAATGTTTTCTTTCAAGAAACTAATCACCATTGTATCTATTGTGTTTCATGTTGGAATAGTCTCTACCCATTTGGTGAAATAGTCGGTAGCGGTCAAAATCCACTTATGTTGTGCACTTGAATGCGGATGTATTTCACCTATGAAATCTAGACCCCACTACTGAAACGAAGCTCTTGTTTTGACTAGGACCAAAGGTAATGCGGGAATCTTTTGCTTTCCTGAAAATAGTTGACAGGGGTTATAATCTCTAACTTTAGCATTCACATCAGTAAATAGTATCAGCCAATAATATCCAACTCTCTGGATTTTATATGTCATTTCTCTCCATGCATGATTTCCTCCACACACTCCTTCTTGGAATTCGTTTATTACCCTCTCCGTTTCGGATTCTACTAGATAGCTTAGTAAAAAACCTAGAGGATCCTTCCAATATAGTTGACGATCCATGATACAATATTTCACCACGTGCAACTTCAACATTATAGCTTTGTAAGGAGTCATACCACTCGAGAACTACAGAGTGAGAAGGTAGGAAACTATGTCTTTATACCAAGCTGAAGAAGATAATTTCTCCTAGATTTGAGTTGTAGGTATCTGGTCATCGAATTCTTCGATATCTAGAAGCTCTTCATAGGATTGTAAATGATTTATCCCAAGTGCCTGGAAATTTGATTCGGGTAGTAATTTAGCCAAACCCTGACCTTTGACCAGTTTGGTCAGTTTTACTTCTAGGTCAAATTCTTGAATCTTGGCTAACCATCTGCCTCTTTTTCCATCACTATCTGGTTGAACTAATATGTCCTTGACAATGCTGGTTGGTACACAGGCGATTACCTTAGAATGGAGCACATAAGTTCTGAAATATTTGAGAGCTTTCACCATTGAATATGCTTGTTTCACTAATATATCATATCTTAGTTCAGCATCTATGAGACTTTTACTAAAGAATGTTATTGGCTACTAAAAACCTTCATCGTTCTTTTGTAAGAGCACGACCATGATAGTGTGTTCATAGGAAAATGTGAAAATCAAGAATTCCTGCATATAATCTGGACTGGACAGCACGGGTGATTCACCTATAAATTTATTGATACATTCGAATGATGCTTTGGATTTGGTTTTCCATTTAACTTCGTTGTCTTTATTGAGCATAGATGTAATCAATTTTACAATTTCAATGAAGTTTGGGATAAATCTTCTTAAAAAAATATTTTTTCCTAAAAATGATTGAATCTTTTTTCTATTCCTAGGAATATTTATTGTATCTATAGCTTCAACCCTTTTCGGTTTGATTTTAATTCCATCTCTAGATACTATGTGGCCCAATATTTTACCTTCCTGCATAGAAAAATGAGATTTATTGAGATTCAGAGACAAACCGAATCTTTGACATTTCTCAAACGGTTGTTTGAGGTGCACCGGGTGTTCTGCATCAGATTTAGAAAATGCAGTTAGATCATCAAGATAGATCACTACGAACTTATTTCTTTCACCAACAAAGGTGATGTCCATAGCTCGTTGTAATGTGGCTCTGGCGTTCATCAGTCTGAATGGCATCTTTTCATACATGAAGGTACCCCATGGGGTGGTGAACTCGGTTTTTTCTTTATCATCCTCACAGACTGCAATTTGATTATAGCCTGAGAATTCATCAATCATAGACATTCTATTTTCTTCGACCACTTTTTCCAACACATGATCCATTTTAGGTAATGAATAATTATCCTTGAGAGATGATCTGTTTAAATTAATGAAATCTACACAAAGTCTGATTTCACTGTTTTCTTCCTGACCAGAACCAGATTGACCACCCACTTGGAATACCTGAGTGGAACAATGATCTTTGCATCTAAGATATTTTTCAATTCCTTTTCTATTACAAGCAGCAGTATGGGGTTTATCTCTCTAAGCTTCTTCCTGAAAGGTTTAACGCCCTGTTTTAAGGGGATTTTTTGTTCAATTACGATGGTGTCATAAGTTCTTAATTCATCATAAGACCAGGTGAAAACATCCTTGTACTGCTTGAGTAACTCGACATATTTTCCTTTCATTTTAGGGGCAAGGTATTTAGATATTTTTACCATCTTAGGAGTTTCCTTAGTGCCTATGTTACAATCTTCAACCTCTTAAGGCTGAAGCTACAAAGTAGACTTTAAGGGAATATCATCATGATCAAATAATATTTCCAAAGGAATCATACCTTTAGGGATATGATTATTTTTCAATACCAACATGCAGTGATTAGTGATATTATCCTAGAACTTTTGGAAATCTTCACCTTCCTACATAATCGAAGCAGGGTCATTCTGATTTTCCTAATCAATATGCGTTTCAAAACATTTGTCCACCATTTCTAGGAATTTCCTGATTTGCTCATATCTTCGAAGACCTGCCAGTGTTGAACACTATTTGGTATGGAGGGTATGTGCCTCATTTCTATGTGATACTTTAGTTTGAGGAAAGTAGGAGGTACAAACGTTGTGGCTTCTTTGGCCAATGAATCTTCTTGTTGATTTTATGTTCTGGGGATGTGACGAATGTTAAACGATGAGAAACAATTTCAATCAGATCCTAGGCACAATTTTTGTATGACCTCAACCTCGGGTGTTTAGCTAAATTGAGGTTAGCTAAACTACCAAGTTTTCAATATTCAACTTTCTAGTAGCCTCTAATCCTAAAACCAGGGCTTTGTATTCGCATACATTATTGGTGTAATCGATGTCCCATTGTAATCTGTAAGATAAAGGGATAATAAAATCATCTCTCAGTTCCGCAAACAACACTCCATATCCTACTCCTTCACAAGACGAAGCACCATCAAAATACATTTTCCAAACTCCAGTACTATTTGCATTTTTATTTGTCTTTTCTATTTTTTCTTTTTCTATACAATTTTCTTCTATACATTCTTATAAATCATCATCGATCGATAATATACAGTTTCCTAAATCCTTATTTGTGACATAAATAGGATAATTATTTGGATTCAGCAGATCACTTACTATATATGCCAACCTTGTTTCTCTATACAGGCGGGTGAATTGTCCGTCGAAGATTGGGATTGTAGCATATGTCATGTCGAGTTGAAGTGATCCTCCAAGTTTTGCGCCCCAAGACTTGGACAACAACATGTCATACTTTGGAGGGATATCAGCAACAACCACATCCATCATAACACGTTTTACAGGAATCTGTGCAAGATTAACCACTAAATCTCTAATCATACCCATACATTTAACTTTTCTCAAATCAGAAGAATGCAGAGCTCCATGTGGTATGGTAATTTTGAGACCAAGTCTATCCATAATATCTTTCGGCATCACATTGTGGGAGGCTCCAGAATCCAACATGCAGTTATGGAGCAGATTATCATGCATAGTCAGAGTAATGTAGAAAGGAATGACAGAATCTCTAGAATTTTCAAAATGCTGACCAAACATTATAGTTGGTTTATCATCTTCTAAATTTATAACATCCGCATGACTTTTGACATCAATTAAATTTATCATTTTCGCAATTTGTTTTCTATATGTAGGGTTTTTTTCCAATTCAAACATAGGCATGGGGATCTTGATTTTATTAATATCATTATCTAAACTGAAACTTCTTGTTTCCTTCTCGACTTCTCTGATCGGGTTTTCTATCTCATTTTTTTCTGATTTATTAGTTTGTGTTGCTTTCATTTCAGTTGTTTTTGTTTTGGCAGTCTATGTTTCAACTTCTCTTGTTTTAGCATTTTGTGTTTCAGCTGCTTTTGTTTTGGTCGTATGTGTTTCAGCTGCTTTTGTTTTGGCAGTCTGTGTTTCATCTGCTAGTTGAGATGCCTCATTCGCTTTATTTCTCAAGATTTTCTTTGGTTGCGCAGTTGCGATATTTCTATCTCTGGGCCTTAAATTATACTTCTGTTGAAGCTCAGCCATTATATTGTCAGTGATTCCTTGATAAGCATAATATTCTATGATATTTATGCTATCATTATTAGACTAGTATTTTGCGTTTAAAGACCTTTCATAATCTAGCCACATCAAATAAGGTTCTTGACAATCATCGCCAAGATTATTCATATCTTCCTTTAACTCCTCAAATTTTCGCATGTCATCTCCTCCTATAAAATTTCCATTTTTAAAGGGGGTCTGAATCTTTTGATCTTAATTTTTTATTTGTCTTGGTTGTATTTGAGGGTTAGGATTCCTTCTAAAATATTTTCTAATGAACTGATTCGTTTTAGATTGATCCAGATCCATTTTCGAGATTTTATTAGATAATTCTTTGATTATTTTTTCCATGTCATCCATTTTGTCTTCCGCAGACCTCCCAGATCCATAAGGTCCTGCTTATTCTCTGAATCATCTAGTTTCTTTATTTCTCATTTCGATTTTATCTTTTAACTTTCCCGATGCCATCATATTTGACTCTATTTCTATAGCATCATCCTGCATTCTTGTGAGGTCGACAGATCTCCTTTCCCTCAACAGTAAAGAAAGTCAGGCTTGAAAGATGCTACGAAAGTCACTTTTGCTACAGGTTGTGAAGGTTGAACCTCAACTAGAATTTTTTTATATAGTTTATTAAATCTTTGAGTGAATTCGAGAAATGTTTCTGAAATTTTCTTTCTTAAAGCTCTGAACTCTGTTAAATAATAAAGGTGATATTTTCTCTCTCCCCATTGTCTGAGAAAGTCATTTTCTAACTCGTCGTATGTTCTTATAGAACCTGCTGGTAGCCCTCGGAACCAAGTTCTCACCTGTCCTTCGAAATTTTGAACTAGGAGTCTTGAATAAACATCCTCATGCTCAAGGCCTAAGATATCGGAAAATTGATCGAAAAAAATTATGTGTTCAGTGGTCGTTAAGTCTCCCTCTCTTATGAACTTAGGAAAGGTTTTCATATAGTTCTCAGGTAAATCATGGAGAGGAACTAGGAGGACTAAAGGAGAATACCTAGCATATACTTTAGAAAAAATTCTAATAGGTGGGGGTGGTCCTTGACCGCCTCCCCCTCCCCCTCTAGCACTAATTCCTCCTCCACCTCTGCCACCAAATCCTCCTCCTCCTCCGCCACCTTCGGCAGAAGCCATTGATAATATAGGGGATGAAACTTGGAGATTATAGAGAGGTTTTTCAAATATGTCCAGTGACCTTTGGGTTACTTCGGGATGAAGTGAAAGGGGTTTTGGGAACTGATCGCTAGGAGACAGAAAATATGAGAAGGGGGGGAAAGAGAGATGAGGGCTAGGTTCTTCGGACTTGCAAGATATATAAATGGGAGAAACTATGGGGGATGAATCAGAGGGAAAGATATATTCTTCAAAACTTTAGGAGGATGGAAACTTTATTTCAGGGACTGATGGAATATCAATCGAGGCAGGTATTGAGACGGGATTTTTACCTTTATTAGTGAAGTAGGTAGTCGAATCGATATCGGTTTTTATTTCAGGTAAAACCAACTCAGGGTCTATGAATTCAGCTTCAATTATATCAGTCGATGTTTCTCCGAAATGAATTTGGGTGGAACCTTCTTACGAAGTTAACTGTTCAAGTGGAACCTTAGCATTAGACTATGTGGTTTTGGGTTGATAAACCTTACTTGTAGATGCAGTGGTCTACTTCAGGTATCCTCTTGGTTTTAAAAAAAATTCATGGTCGGATACGGGCGTGATCTGCTTATCGTCTGGATTTTTTCTAGTATTCCTTCGACTGAATGCCAGTTTATTAGTGGTGGAGTCGCCAAGTGAAAATTTTTAATTAGCCTTAAAAATGTATTCTATCTATGTTCACTATCAAAGAAAGAAACTTACCATGTCGTTCTCTAAGGGAATAATAACTTCATTTCTCCATCCCCGGCAACGGGGCCAAAAAGATGTTGTTCCTGAGATTAAACTTAATGCTCAAAGAATAATGTCAGGCATCAAGAATTAAGGAAAGTTGGTTTTAGAAGTGTTTTTTCTTCCGTTAGTTGTGTAAGAGTGAAATCCTCAACTGAAATTAATATCTGAACAGGACAGAGGTTGTATTTCGTTGTCTGAGTCAATTTATCAAATTGAAAGAGGAAAATAAAATTACAAAACTATTAAACAAACTAAGGCATCAATGACAAAAGAATCTTACCTTGTTTATAGTAGAAGAAAATGTACAATGTATTTCTGAAAGGAAATAAGATATAGTGATCAAAATGATAGGCAGGTCTTGTATTTTCTGATAGCAAATACAGAGGAAAAACTACTTGCTATTCAAATACTAAATGAAATGTAATCACAGTAGATGTTGTACTAAATTTTAATAATTCACTTGTTCAGGAGTAACTTAAAGAGAACAGAAGATATGAAATGCAAAGAGGGCACATAACTCAAACATCACAAAATTTGGAATCCATGTATGCACTTGTATTAATACTCACAAAGGATGAGTTTTCTCAGTTACAATATGGCAAGAAGCAGCATGTTTTCCTTCTTTGAAATATGTATTTATACAAAAATTTCGCAATCTTAAACGGTTGGAATTCTTCTATTTCTAAAATAGTAAATTTACAGAATATGAAATCTGAAACGTTTCGCTTGCATTTATGTTGGTCTCATCATTATGTTGGCAGAGGAATTTTTCATTCTAGTTCTCCAGCTCTGAAACAGATAACGTGCATGAATTATCTCATTTTTTTCTAGTGGTGCTACATTTTCCTTGCTCAATATATTTGATGCATCTGCTCGCAAATTGCGCCACCAGTCTAGAGGGATCTGTTAAATTATTAGACTCAAAAATATATAAAAAAAAAATTCAATTGAGGCAATCTTTCTGGCATTCGTATATCTTCTGAAACTATAGACTGTAATTGCATATTAGGCTTCACTAGCCATCTATTTATCTGAATAATATCAACCTATTTTATTTGTGATATTTGGCCTGAGTCTCTTCCATATTTGTCTTAATGTCAAGGTGATGTTTTGTTATTTCAATCTATCCCAGCACTCCAGAGCTATCTTCTTTATCAACACCTAATGATTGTTTGTTGAGTGAGTGGAAAAATTCTTCACAAAACTCCTTTACCTCTTTAGCCATTTTCCTACCTTCAGCTATGCTAGATTCCTAGGTCCTTAGTATTATATCACCTCTGGTTTGTTCCGAAATCGACCACCTGGAAGCCATAGTTACTCCTTCTCTTGCTACTGACACAACTGCTTCTTGGAAGGTAGTCCAGGTGGCAATATCTTTACTCTCCCTTAAAAAAATGTTATTTAATGCTTGATCTATCACCCGAAAATGATCTTGGATAGTTTCAACCTTAGTGAGAAGGATTTGTTGTGCTACTTCTAGTTCCTTTTATACTTCCAATGCCTCATCTTGGAACATTTTTATATCTAAAATCATGTTTTCGGTAGAGCTGACATTGGCTTGTAGTTGCCTTACCAACTCATCATGTTGGGTGGCTCGTCCCTGGCTTTCATGTATATCCTGTGAATCTCCTCGAGGCTGGATTTGAGCTGATGGATTGCATGTTTGTCATTGTCTCTAATCTACTCGAAGCTCATGTTGACCTCACTCCAGACATTCTTTTCTATAGTCTTCATTTGATTCTGCAATTGGCTTATTTGTAGCTCTTTTTGCTTCAGTCGTTCTTTTAAATTTCCGATTAAAAATTGGACAGTTGTTGAAAAATACCCCACTGAACCTACTACTTCTTCAGCAAAGTCTGCCTTCTCCAATGATTATCCATCAATTATCACCCTGTGTCTTTTGACAGTTGAACCTTCCTTTTGGTGTGTTTCTCTCTTCCCCACAACCTTCCTTTTCTTGCTGAAAAAGAAATTGGAAGGAGCCAATTCTTCAACCAAAATGGGTGTGAGGTACTATATGAATACTACCTCTGCATTTGGATTCCCTCTGGTGAATTGTAACGGCATGATGAAATGGATGGATCTTATGATTTCAGTGGGCGGTTGTTTTCTGGCCACGTCTGTAGTTGATTTATCAGGTATAAATAGTGTCTCTTCTTCTCCCTCCGTGTCAGTGTCTCTGCTTGATCTTTGGCTTGGTTACCTAATACATTTCTTAATGGGATATCTTCTCTCTGAGTCGACACCTCAATTTTCTCCAAATTTTCCTTGATTTCCTATCCACTGGAGCTTACTGCTTCTAAGCTTCGGGTCTCTGTTTGTTATGCATCTGGAGACGTCGAGGTTCCTCCTTGTAATACTTTAGGGAGACTACTTCTTCAGTGCCTCTGGAAGTCGTAAAACTCAATCATTTTATCAGGTGGTAGAGATCGAACTTGACCCAAGACCTCTGGATAGGATCTTTCTCCTCAGAAAATCTTGTCTTGAGGAGAATCCTTGTGTTCATCCCTTTTTAAATTGCAGCTAGCCATGTGATTACCCATGACCTTCTGAGGGTCATTCTTCTTGAAGTCAATGTTGACCAGATTTATTTCTTCCAATGCCGTGACCTCCACTTTAGAGTGACCGAAATCCAGTAGGGAAAATGTACCAATCTGCAGGGGAAAATAGGGCCATAACTTTTTCTGTACCTCTTTGAGCTCCTTACTAATCCCGCCAAGCATTGTTTTTCATGCGACCTCTCGACACACTAGTTGGTCCAATAAAAATTGTGGCAAAGTATATGGAGGAACTGAATAGCCAAAAACCCTAATATAGGAGAAGTGTTTCTCGATGTACCCATCTGTTATTTTTCCCAGGTTAGTCACAATTTTGTCTGAAATTCTGGGAGGGGGATAGCCATATATGGCGATGTGCATCGACACCACCACCCAGTTGTATATCTCATAAAGGAAGTCTTTTTCCTTTTCTTCCCAAAGATTCGAATGATAAATATGTATGGGTTTGGCGCTATTTGGAGTCCAGCTCTAGTCCATCAGCGAAAAAGGCGTCATGAAACAGACGACGTCCATAATATAAGTCAACATGAAAAATTGGGTCGGTTTCCCTTTGTCTCTCAGTGACTGATGTCTTGCAATCTCTTGAACCAAACTGTCCGAAAATATATTTTCCCAATCAAAAGAGTATCCCTATGCTACTAAGTGCATAATAGGTACCCACGGTAGAAAGAAATGGGTTTTTTTTTCCTTCCCCTAGAGCCTACACATCATCATTTCTATGTACATTATTTGAGGTTCCAATGCGGCAACTAGGTATATACCATGGGAATCGGCTCTGAACTTCTTGGGGTGAGAATACCAATCTTTAATTAAATCGGAAAGGTTTTTTCTGTATTGGTCACATTCCTTCTTCTTGAATTCTACTAGGAAATTTGCATTGTAAACGAAATTGGATATCAAAGACAATTTGTACATCGCCTGCACATGTTCCAGCCTGAAAGACCCAATTGTGGCCTTTTGTGAATTGAAAATAGTTTTGGTTGGGATATCTATGTAGTCCAGTGCCCATCCGATCGTATCATTGTAGGGAAAGAGCCTAGGGCTTGTCGCTACCTTATGTATCTCTGACTGAGCAACAATTTTGTATTTGGTAGATAGGTCATCCTTCTCGTTGTCGCTTGAATCATCTGGGCAATTTACAAATTCATATTGTAATATGTTGAATACTTGCATCCAGGATTTGACGGTGTCTATGCTTATGGGCAAGGTGTTGAAAAGAGCATCTGTATTCTGGCTTGAACTCTCACTGGTCTCTTTACTTTCTTTTCATGGAGGCATGGTATTAAGTTTCAGAGTTTTGTTATCTGTCACAGAAAATGCAGAAGACTAATTATTTCTCTAATCCAGCTCTGTGAAAATGAGAATGTAATTCAAAAATGAAAAAAATGTTATTTGCCTTAAGCGTATCAATTTGTGTATACCTTCACTAACAATGCGTTTAATTCCTTTAGTAAAACGATTTGGGCAATAAAGCATGAACTTATTTGAAATCATTTTCCTAGATCAGTTATTAATGCCATTTCAAATCAATGTAAACTTAATAGGAGATAAGATTGCTTAATGTGTTAATAAATCAAGCTTATCTTATTAATTAATCGTATTTAACCTTAATCCATTTTGGGTTTTCGGACCTCGGGTTATCCCATATTAGTTCAAGATATGATCTCTAAAACGCAAAGTCGTGATTGATTAATTAATATTAATAATGTTTTACTTTTTAAATAATCGTGATTAACTTCAAGAGTTTCGTGGTTTCGCATATCAGGACTTTTGATGGTTGATTGAGGCAGGATCCCCAAATCGCAAAATCGTGATATAATTAATCAACATTATTTGCTTTTAATCCTTTGATTAGCATAATTTTAAAGCTTAAGACAGTTTCACGATTTCTCATATCGAGACTTTGGAGTTTTTACATGTTGGATTGTTAGTATTGCGAAACCCTGAAACCTGACATTTCGAAGGTAGCTTTTAATGATTTGACCTTTTAACAAGTGGGCGACTCCATAAATTTTAAGGATTTCAGATCATTGGATTCAATGAAAGGCTTTTATCAATGGTGACATTCAAGCGCACGTTTGTCCTTATTTAAACCAGAATGAAACTTATCTAAGTCTAGATTTTAGAAAAATATATATGTTCCAACAGCCTCTAAAGATGCCATATTCTTGAAACATTTGGACCCATCATGACCATCTTTATCACAAAAGTTGCAATGTCTGTCAATCTTCTTATTTTTATATTTTTCTCCTTTGTCAACATTAGGTGCTGAAGTTGTCCGAGCGGGTTTGGGACCCTTATGTTGCTTGTTGTTGTAGTGAGGATGTTGCTTCTTGGGATACGTTGGTTTATCTTTCTGCTGAGAAACTAAGGCTTTGTTGGCGGTACCTGCAGTGTTGATCACTCCAAGTTGTATAAGCTTATCTTCCTCTCTAATTAAAGAAGCACAAAAGGACTTAAGAGTGGATTTTTGATAAGCTTTCCCTAGAGCCTATCTCATGGCATAAAAGGTAGATACAAACACAAAATATGCACTACCTAGCTTAGAAAGAATAATATAGATGCAACATTCTTCCTCCATGTCTATTTCACATTCCTCACATAAAATTCTGAGTGTTTTAAACTTAGATAGATAGTCTCCAGGGAAAGAAAAATCACTTGGACTTAAGGTTAGTACTTGAGTTTCTAACTGTTGTGCTCAAATAATATTGAGTTTACCAAACATAGATTCAATCTTTTCCCAAGCTTCATTGGGGTCATCAATTTCTTTAAGGTGAAACCTTAAATTGGGAGAGATGGACATTTTGATTAGTCCACGTGCTTCGTCACTCCTATTAGTCCATTTGACATTCTTATCATCATCAGTGGGTTCTTTTTTCTTTCTCAAGGTAATCTGGTACAAGACTTTACTTCTTAATAAATCTTCCATATGAGATTTCCATAGGAATTAGTTGTTGCTGGTAAGCAAGAGATTACTTGTAGAAGCCATATTAAATATGCAAATAATATGGATTTAAAAACTGAAACTGATGATCTAGATGGAAATATCTTGAAAAGTTATGCGGTTTTTATAAAAACGACACTGAAAATGGACTTCGGATGTGAGAGTTATGCCCTTTTAAAAAAAAGGCATAAACGATAACCAAGAGACTACGTGATAGTGTAAGTTTCTTTATGAAGTGACCCACTTTTATAAAGAGAAATGGGGATCACTTTTACAATGAAGTTACTTTAAAAAGATGCATGCAAAATAAATAACTCAAATAAAATATTAAAGCTACTTATAGTGATTCACTTTTATACTTGAAGTGAAATACACTTTACAATTTGAGCATGAACTTTTTCAAAAAAAGGTAACAAAAGAGAGACTTGAACTCAAGACCTCTTACTTAATAAGGCAACTTTTAACCAAATAGTCTAGCAAAACATATTGTATTTTTTTAGGAAGAGGATTGGGGGTGTTGTTGTTCTTGTTGTTGTCAAATACGACCTTTGAGAGTGTACTAAAAAAAAAAAACTCTCTTCAAACAAGAAAAAAATTCTGCTTATCGATGACAACAAGGGTTAGATCTCCGTTAGCTTACCTGGAAAATGCACCTTTTCCTATCTATTTATGATTTTCCAAGATCGCACAGGACATGGGGAAAATATCATACACAGATCTAAAAGAGTAACAACCCGGAAATAAATAATACAAAACCAAAATAATACTCTACAAAAATTTTAAAAAATGTGTATGTAGGCTTTATACCTCTAGATCTGACTGAAATGGTCGTATCTTGGGAAAACATAAACCTTTTAAAGTGAAACTAAAAGTGTTACTTAATGAAACGAGCGCTCTGGATGTAATGGAACAATCCTCTCAACCTATAAATCTACAGAAAGGAAATAAAATGGAGATGATTCAACTTGGCTTCACGATCTCGATCTACAATAGGAGTGGGTCTTCAAACATGCATTGATACTATGTTCGACAACACATGTATTCCAATAGAGGACGAACACCTTCAGTGACCACTCACATAACTAGATAAAATATCAGCACACCATTTTTTTCACATGGTAAAACCCCTACAGGGAAACATCCACGACCCCAGCCAACGCAGCCACTTGGATCAATTTATTAATGAAAAAGAAAAAGATTACAGAGAGATTTTACAAGAGAGTTTCTCACAATCGATCATCGGAAAATGACCCTTCGTGATCTTTAAATAGAGATCATGGACCAATCGGGTGTTAATCCACAGATCAATGGCCATTAAGATCGATGAGAGTATGAACAGTCGGATCACTCTATGTTGGGAACATATCGTGACTATCGGATTTCCTAACTAAAAATGCATACTAATGCATACTAAAGAAACACACTTTTACTGAACGACACATTAGACCAAGTAGATCTTAAATAACTCCTAAGTGTCTAAATATAATAACAATCCTCAACCATATCCTTCATTTTCTCATGGTGGTTGTGCCTCTCAAGCTTATATATTGAAGGCATTTCCAAGGTGAAGGGGGAGGTAATCAGTCAAAGTATCATCATTTTGATCTTGGTATATTCGTGCAAGGGTTGGACGAGGAGCAATTGGACAGGTTGTTGCAGCATCAATCATGGTATGTAAGTATCTTCTGTATTGGTTCTCATTCAATAAATGCTTGTCCTATTTCCTTCAAGTTTATGTCTTGTTACATTTTCTTGTCTATTGTTTCTCTAATCTTCATAGATAGATTTGTCTTCTCTAATCGAGTAGAGTAGGAGATAGTTTTTTTCCTTTGTTTTCCATTGAAGATCTCAATTTGTGCCAGGGAGTTCGAAGATCAATCTCGTGGATTGGAAGCAGGGAGGACAAACGTCAAAACAGGTTCAACATATCCTTTCTCTCCTTCTCATTTTGATTGGTTAAGATGAGTTTAAAGGGATGTTATTTTCCACTTGTACCATTTCTATCTTGGTATAGGTGTCTAGTAATCCAAGGGAAGTTTCATATGTCTGTCATAGATGATTTTAGGGGCGAAATTTTGCCCATGGGCGAAATTTAGGGGCTTCCAATTTTTTATTGGGCGAATTTTTTGTATTAAAGTGATTTTTTAAAACTTATATCATTAGCCCGTAATTTATTTTAGGGGAAAAATCGTGTACAGGGTTAGGCCTTGTTTTTAGGGGAGATAGAGGAAAAAAAATTATATTTCGCCCCTAAAATTTGGAGGGACAAGCTTCCATTAGCCAAATTTCTAGAAGTATGGGAATTTTTGATAGCTTCTTCGCCCAGGCATTTGGTAAAATCGAGGTTTATGGTTTAATTCGCCCATATTTTGTGGTATGGGCATTGGGTAGCTACATTTTGGCCCTCCCACCTGGTATAAATTGGTATAAATTGTATGGCATCAGGTTAAAATCATAGCTTTGTTACTTGTCTGGTTCGTTTGTGAGAACTACAGAGTCTACTAAAATCCCCAAGGCCCGATTTACA
>ML817222.1:34521-45109 GCA_009831015.1 Picea engelmannii | reverse complement strand
CTCTTTGTCAATTTTGGTCGACTTTACTGTAGTAGATGTGGTGAAATGTTGTGTGAAGTCCATTTGTTTACCCAACACCACTCGCCAATATTTTACAAGATTTTATAATTCAGTGAAAGATTCGCCAATATTTTACAAGATTTAATAATTCAGTGAAATATTCGCCAATATTTTACAAGATTATATAATTGACTAAAATATTCGCCAAAAAATTATATATACATTTTATATTATTGATAAAATAGCCCTCAATTTTTCCTATGTATCATGGGGATTCGCCCATTTATTATACATATAAATTTAGGGGGGGTTCTTAAAATCACCCCTGATGTCTGTGGATGAAACATTATGTAACACCTTGTCTAAGTGACCAGGGGTGATGGCAAGGAAAAATTCATGTGGGGCTAGTCACAACAGAAATAATTTGATGATTTGAAGTAATGATTTTTCTCAACCCCGGTGCTCTCATTACCCGACCTGCAATAGTCTTTTGAGATTGAGACATGTTCTTCAGACTATGTTGTGGGCACATTTATCACTCAACATGGCCATCCCTTGGCCTATCATAGTGAGACGCTATCAAATATTGTCCATAAGTACCCCACTTATGACAAATAAATGTACTCCATTGTACAAGTCTACCGCTAGTGGAAGAAATACATTCTCAGAAAGGACATAGTCATTCACACTGATCATAAGCCTCTACAGTTCATGCAGACACAAGGAAAGTTTTCCACATACTTGCAGCAGTTCCATCACAACATCAAGTATAAGATAGGGAGAGCCAACCGTTTCGTTGACTACCTCAGTTGAACTCCATTTACAACACTAACTGCGGTTCTACACTCATGTGGACATGAGACCTTCGGATGGTCCCAACTCTATGAGAGAGATCCCGACTTTGCCACTACCTACCATATGATGAGAACAAACAAAATTTTCACTAATATTCATCTTCAGGACGAGTTGTTGTGCCATCTGAGACATCTCTATGTTCCATCAAGTGAGCATGTGAAGCTAATTTGGGAAGCTCACAACAGTCGGTCGGTGAGACACTTCGGCATAAAAAATATAGTGGTCATGTTGCAACAACATTTCTATTGGTCAAAACTTCGACAGGATGTCGGCAAGTATATCAGGTCCCACATGGCCTACACCATTGCCAAACCGACCATTATGAAAAAAGGCATGTACACCCCTTTTCCTACTCTCGATAGGCCCTGGGAATCCATCTTGATAGACTAAATGTCGGGCCTTCCTTCAACTAAGCAGGGAAATGACTATGTTTTTTTGTTTGTTGATCGATTTTCCAAGATGGTGATTATATTCCCCTGCAAGAAGAGAATCACAACAGAGGTCATTGCCAAGATCTTCTCTGAACAAGTGTGGGTACATTTTGGGATAACAAAAACCATCATCTCATATTGGGATAGTCGGTTCCTCAGAACATTTTTTTCAATCCTCTGGTCACGACTGGACACCAAGCTCACCAAATCCATGGCCTTCCACCCCCAAATGGATGGCCAAACCAAGGTTGTCAATAGGATGATCATGCATATCTTGCACATGTACAATTCCAAGAATCCATGCACATGGGTTAAGAGTCTTCCATATGTTTAACACAATTAGAACATAGCCATACATAGTTCAACCAAACACAACCCCTTTCAGGTGGGGTTGGTATTTCACCCACTAGGTCCCATGGATGTTGTACTACCCCTTCCATCCACATAAGAAGAATCAACCCATGCACAAATTGAAGATGACAAATCCACCTGGTTCATCGAATGAATCCAACACATCTGCCAACAAGTTCATGATATTTTGCAGAAGTCCAATGCTAGGTATAAGCATCACCATGATCAACATCGGGTGCCACACAAGTTTCAGGTGGGAGATAAATTTTGGTTGCACTTGTAGAAATAATGCCTTACAAGACCCCATCAAAATATTTGTCCACTCCAATATGGAACTTACACAATCAAAAAGGTTGTGGGTGACAATGCTTTTGAGCTCAGCATTCCCCACTTCCTTGGCTTGCACCCAATGTTTCATTTGGACCTCCTTCGGCCATACTTTCCACCCTTATTGCACACCTCAGAGATAGCAGAACAATTGACATCGACAGATCTAATCCCTGAATGGATGGAATAGGAATCCATTGATCATATCGTGGACACACAGGTTAAGGTCACTCGCCAATAGAAGCTTCATATTTATCGTTTTTTCAAAGCAGGGAAGCTCTTGCACCAAGGCAAGTGGATCACCTGAGGCCAAACTCGGTAAAAATTTCCTCATCTAATGGGAGAAATCAATGAAATGGAGACCATTTCTTCCTAAGGATGGAGGATTTATCGAGGTGGATATTGGTGGCCACCCACCTCTTCCAACTATCTCACATACAACTTTCATCATGGCAGTTACATTTTGAGGCCCTAAACAACATTTTATGGGCCTGCCATAGTCACACTATTAATGAAGCTAGAGTGTGATGTTATAATGTGTATTCCTTGGATAGACATTTCCAATGGGATATCGTGATCCTAAAACGAAGATCGTATGAAAAAGTTACGACCCCGGGAAGTTGATGTACCAACTTACCCTATCGATGCCCACATGACTTTTGGAGCTTCATCTCCTAGGGTTAGGTTTTTGGATGTCTAGGTTTTTTTGTTTACTTATTGATGCTAAAAAGGCCCATAGGTCTAATTTTAATGTTTTGAGACGAATGTGTGTAGTGGCCATATCTCTTCTCATAGATTAGCTACCATCATTCGAGCAAGATTGTTTTAATTCTACATTTTACAGTTTCAATAGATTTATTTATTGAATAGAAGTTAAGTTCCATTGTATCTTTGTTATTGTTATCTGTATATCTTTGTTAATGTTATATATATATGTTTCATTTTGTTCCTCTCATAAATCTGGATCATCCTCATCTTCACACTCTAATGTTTTATTATAATAGTCCAACTTGGCTTTATGGGTAGCCAACTAGTCCATACCAATCAAGATGTCGTAAGATCCTAAGGGAAGTTTGTTCAGGTTTTCTTGAGTAGACAACCCATTCATAATGAATTGGCATGCTTGTATGACCTTTTTTACCTTCCTATTTTTTCCAGTGGACAACTGTACTAGCCATGGTTTAACATGTTTCACTTTTTGTAATTTACACTTATCAACCATTTGAGGGGAAACATAACTTAAATTAGAACCAGTATCAATCAAAATAGAAACAAGATGGTTGGTAATCATACATTCCATTTCCACCACTAAGGCTTGGTGGTATTCTTCTCTATTATCCAAGGATGCATGAATTTTTGGTATACTTATGGCCACATCATCAACCATGGTATCCTCCTAGATGTTGTAGACTCTCATATTGTCTGGTTGTTGTTATGAGGGAAATCACTCTATGGCATGGAGTAAACCACAACAGACAGAAATGACTACAAAAATCAACTATAATATCAAGTATTCTATATAAAAAAACATGTTAGATCCTACCTCATCCAGACGTTCGATGAATTTCATTGTTGAGCACTTGACTCAAAGCTATACACCTACAACTTGTCCTCAACAACCAAGATACACAAGCATATGGTGATAATATATAAAGTTATCACATATAATAGCATAATCCATCAAAAATCATAACAAATATGCCCATGGAATAACAATTCAAATATTTGCAAGACATTAATTGGATGAGAAAAGAGTATTTATATTAAAATTTAATCAACATAAGTGTATGAATGACAAATTTATGTCTTGGAACGTTTGGAACCGAGAAACTAAGTCCCTTCCAGCTGGGCCTCCACCACTTCAGTCCTCCACCAAAGGCAATATCATATAAGAGATACAATGAGGTTCTCCATCAAATAAGGAATATATTGGGGGCTAAACAATGTGTTCAAACTTAAAAGGACAAAAGAATGCAGACCCAATATGAAGTGAATAATTTATCCAGAGTAACTTTTCTCTCAAAGTTGAATTCTCCTCTTCTCCAAAATTTGAATATGGCCCATTTATAGCCTTCAAATGGCACTGAAGGGTTGAGTTAGAAAGTTTTCAGTATATGGAAGGTCAAGGATCATGGATCTCGTGTAATGACATGGAAACTCGACACCTTTTTTTAATTTTTAGCAAAAACCCGATATACGTGGGTTGTAATGGTGCAACCTACGTATACGCATGTTGTATAGTTGTTCGAGTGTGTATATGTGGAAAAATATGTTTTTTATCTCTGGTAATTGCAAAAGGGGACTTTGATTCTGCATAGGAAAATGGAAAAGTCCTTCTGAGCAAGTTTGCATGGGGTGAGGAAAATCTTGCTATAACAATTGCCTATGAGGGAAGTCTCTCACTGGATGTTCTTCTCTACATCCCCAAAATTTCAATGGCTCTCGCTTTTTACTATCAGTTCTTCCCGAGGATGAGCCAAAAGTTTTATTTCCACTATGAGATGGGATTTTTTTCTTATTCACACTTTTAGTGGGAAATCTCATCTTATAACTCTTCCCATAATTCTTAAACTTTGAGATTTTAATCCCCTTATTCTTAAATCCTAGTTTACCTTTCTTCTTCTAGTCCTTGCGATAATATACCTTGTGGTTGAATTGTTCATAGAACTACCTATCCTTCTGAATGCAATATTCCAAGGTCTTAGTTTCATCAAACTCAATTTTGTGCCAGAAGGATGGAGGCATCCCACTAAGGAATCACTGCATCTTAACCTTTTCTTTATTTATATAGGGCATGTAACTCAACAGCTCCAGAAACTTGTTGATATATTCATAAATGGTAAATTGTCCTAGTTTGAGTTCATAGAACTCCCTAGTATTTTCATCATAGTACATTTCATACAAGTACTTATTCTTGAAGTATTTCTCAAATTTACCCCAAGACAACTCCTTCTCATAGATTTCATTTACATTTCTAAGGTCCTCCCACCAAATAGAGGCCTTTCCATTCAAGTTAAATATAACTATTCAGGCCTTCAAATTTTTAGGGTAGTCATGAACTCTAAAGTTCTTCTTCAGACCAAGTATCCAAGCTTCTGTTTCTTCCCCTTTTTTTATTTCCCCATAAAACGTGGGTGGTATGGCTTTCTTAAATTCTTCAGGGTCACCGCCCTTGGAGTGATTTCTCTTATTTCTTATCCTATGAGCATGTGAACTAGTCTCACTACTGGACAGTTCCCTGGAGATTTATGTTCCTTCACTACAGGATTCTTCAGATAATTATCTGAATTTAGCATCCCTCTTGGCTCCATGATGGGCCTTATTGGGAGTTCTTCTTCTTGCATCACTACTTTCTGGACCATACCTTTGTATCTCAGGTGGACTCTGGATTTTCTCAGGCTAATGTTTTTCCACATTGCTAGTTGTTGGCCCATGCTACAACTATCTCTTTATTTCTGACAAGCTTTGCAACCAGACCACATTTATTTCAAGTTTCCTTTATTTATCTTTCATAATACTCTCATTATCTACCTTAAATCTTTGTATCTCTTCCATGAGACTTCTCACAATCTTAACAAGATTTGGAGGGGTTTCTACCACTCTCCTTTCAACAAAATATTATTCTTTGTTGTGGGAGCCTTCTCCCATCTCATGATATGTCACCATCCTTTTCTCTTATATCCTTTCCTGGAAATCCACTGACAGGTTAAGTGTTGATAATAAAATTTTCCTATTAGATACATATCCATTAAATCATGGACAGCTTATAAAATAAAATTATATATGGTGAAATCAACTTTATTATATATCATATAATAACATCATTCAGTTCAGGTTTAAAACATATAAAAACAATAGAAAGTCACAATCATCTATTCAATAGTAAGGTTTTAATAGGTTTTTATGAGTAGGGTAGGGTAGGGTTCCCTCTTCCTTAAAATTCCTCTAAGAAAGTTTATCCATCTCTTTCATGAGCCCAAGCATGTAAAGTGTTATTGCCTTCTCTGATACCAATCTGTAACACACCCAACCCCTAAGTACCTTTTAAGGGATGGGGTATTAAAATTTTTCTTCTTCTTAGACATCTCGAGGCCTATTCTCGAGGGAACCAACGTCTCCTTCTCTTCAATATCTCTCTAACGATTGTAAGTATGCCCAAATACGACCTTAGAGTCAAACGTTATGGCCTTCCAAAGTTCTCATTCCTCCATTGGCCCAAGGCTAACTCACCACCCTGTGGCATGCATGTGGCCTCTTAATATTCATGTCATTCAATGTGGCATCTTCCACTGGGAACATTAAGTTCACGCACCCAATTCCTTGACCTTTTTTTCGTCGTCGTCTGGTTTTTACTCCCCCGAAGCCTCAAACACCCCAACACTAAGAGTTTCGACAATGATCCCATATTGGGACTGCTCCTGATCCAATGGTCCTCGAGCCGAACATCCTACGGCTTTGACTATGTCGGCGATCCAAACTAGAAAGCAGGTTATTTCCCATCCTAACCAACTCTTATGTTGATCAGGTGGGGCCTACCATAGACCAATGATTGATGCCTTGCCATGTTTTTACGTCAATCAACGCTTGGTGTTATTTCACCAATGCCTTTTTCATCGTCGAAATTCTTGGAAAGAACTCAACCATGCCAACCTTTCATATTTCACCAATGATAATCAAAAAAGGATGGTCCAGATCGCGTCGTCGCCACATCACCGACAAGATCAACGGTTCTCAACAGTCCCCCAGCTCATATCATTATCAACCTTTCTCTCTATACCCTTGTCATAAATATACCAATGTATGGTTGAGATATCTCAAGTGGGGAAATCTAATGGTCTATATTGTGATCCCATACCTTAAGGGCCTCTTGGCCCTTCGGGACCATTCCAATTCCTCTGAACAATCAAAAGGTGACACATGCCACCCTAGGAACCAACTGGTTGTTGTGTTGGTATGCCACATCACTCGTAACGTCATTGTGCATTCTATCTCATATAAAGGGTTCATCGTAAATACACGATGGATATTAAATCCGACCTCTAGCCAATCAACGAATCTTTCTGCATCACCAATTCCTTCATCGTCGTCGGTGTTTTTGGCCGACACATGACCTTGCCAACCTTTCGAATTTCAATGAATGTCCTGGATATTATTGGATTTCCACCTACATGTGGCAAATCCTCTTGATACAAGATGTCATCTCTACATGGCACATGGCACCATCGCCACTTGACATGTGGTATTCATATTTCCCATAGATGCTCACCTATAGGTGCCATATCACTATGTCATGTGGCACCTTCTATGCTTGACACGTCACACCATCCATGTCATCCTCTTGAGCCCTTAACTAGAGATCAACAATCCAAATTGTTTGTTGATTCACTCCGATCTTGGCATATTGACGGTCCATATATCCTCTCAGAGCTTCTCCGATCCCAGTGGATCAACGATCATGATTACATCTTAGATATTCCTTGATAATGACAGATCGACTGTCATGATTGCATCTCATAGCTCCTTTGATATCGACAGATAAACGTCCAGATCTCCTCTCACAGTTCCTTCATCGAAGTGTATCTCTGTAACTCACTCTGAATATCACCTTGCAATGAATGGTCAAGATCTCTTCACTGGAGATCCAATGACAAGGATCAAGAAACATGTCCTCAGGTATGAAATCGACAAGGATTGTACTTGTCATATCCTATGAGTTGAAAATTAACACGTGTCCACCTATGTACACACTAGTTGCCACCTTCCCTTACTCATGTCCCCATCACCTGGAATGACACATGGCACTCGTAATCCAATACAATTTCTTTCCTAAAAACATGATTCCTCTTGACACATGTCAAAATTCCCATGTGACACATGGACCAATCTCCATATGCCACATGGGCCTATTTCCATTTGACCCATCATCATCGAGTATATGGTCCTCCTTAGTTAGCAAGATTATAGCTCAAACCAACGGCTAGGATATGATCTTCCTTTCACCAATATACGGTCCTCATCATCCCGCAGAGTCTCTCCTTCGAAATTCATCTCCTTCGGGTTCGCAACTAACTCCAAACGACATCCTTCGACGAACGACTAGGATCATTTTATCTTGTCAGATTGATGACCATCATCCAGTCTAGCCCAAGTCTTTCCTCCACATCGATCAATGGTTGGATCTTATCACTGTTCCAAATTGATGGATCAAATCAAATATTCCCTTGCTCCAATCAAGGGTCCAGATCTCACCTCAAAGTCTCCCCATTGGAGCTCACCTCCTTGTTTACCTTGAATGAAACCCTACGATGGATGGATAGGATCTATTATCTTACTATATCGATGGTCGATATGTAATCCTTCCCCCTACACCGATAAAGGGTCCATATATAACCACCATACCAAATCGGCGGTCACGATCCTCCAAGGAAAAACAAGTGTTTCTCTCAGGTTTAACAGTCTGCTCCATAACTTAGCCAAATTTCACAAGGGTTTTTCTCTCATATTTTTACAGACTTCTGAGTTTTTTCAAGAGCTCTCACCTAGGTCTAAGGTATTCCATTTATTATCCAAGGTGCATTTATTTCATCTTATCCCACAAGGTTCCTTTGTTGCAAGGATCCTAATGTTGCGTTACATATGTGCATACATTCGCGTAAATATAAAAGGTCACCATAGCATATACAATAAGTAGGGACACAAATTCATTTCTAGACTTAAACATAACAAGGGTATATGATATTTTCATACTCAAATGACTATGTACCCTTCCATATTTACACATTACACAATATTATCACAGGAAAATACTCGCAGTTATTATATTAAAGACAAAGACTTTCTGAAATCAAGGACACAAGACTTTCCATGCAGAGATATATTCCATTCAAACACAATGCCATCTCTATAAATACACAATCAAGCTCACAAGTTAGTTATTCATATCCATAATCGTCATATTGACCATTCAACCATATATATTTTCCAAACAATGAATAGAGATAACTAAGTTACTTATCAAAAATTTAGAAGATGTTGACAACTAATGAAGGGTGTGACACTCTCCACCCAACCATAGGAAAGGATGCACTAAGAACTGCTACAACTCGCCACCCGCAAGCCAGGATATGATGCCATGTGAGGATAACTAGTTTGTCAACAAGTTTTCCAAGGATCGTATATTACTTTTGCACTTTTGTTTCCCTTTTCCTTGCACCAAAGAGTTCTCCTTCTCTCTACTCTAGTGCTCAATATTTCCCCAACCATGTGTATTTCTGTCACTGCTCCCCTCTTACTATCCTTTGTCCCTTTGTTTTTGTGTATTCTTCCCCAATACCTCATGGGTCATGTCAAAATTTTCCCAATGGGTACTTTTGTCCATCCTTCATTGATTCTCAAAGTAGACTACCCAACTACCAGCTTGACTAGTAATCAATTTTCTAGGTTGAGGACAGTTTAGTGTCTGAATTTGATTTTAAATTCAGAGGGTACTTCCTGGAAGGGTCATTTCAACTAGTAATAGCTTCCCTCTTGCACCATTCCTCTCATGACATCATAACCTGTGAATTTCATCCATTCAAAAGTAGTTCAACAACTCCTTGTTGCATTAATAACCAAATATTCACATTACATAATTTATCAAAGGTCTCTTGTATTTCAATGATCACATAACATACTTGTCTATAGTTTTGGTCATGATAATAATTTTATTTACAAACTGAGGGAAACATGAGTGTTGCAGATACCACTTTCTAAGTACCTACTTAGATATGAAAATATCATAAGATAAACCCTTAATCTCAAAGAATAAACCAAACCATTCACCAAATATTCAACACAAGAATGTAGAAAAAACACTTGAGGTAGGGTAACACCATATATCAATCCTTATGGAAGGATAACACTCCTCAAGCAAACTTTACTTGTTACAATAACAATATACTTCACTATGCTCCAATACATTACTTGCACTTCTTTATATATCACTCTCTATTTCCTAGTAACATTCTAGAGAAAAAATATTCTAGTAGGTGGAGCCTTCTAGTAAACCTTCTCACCTTTATTGTGTTCACACTATTACATGGGCCTTATTTACTATATTTGGGCTCCATACATAAACACATTACCATTGGATACCTCCCTAAGTACCTTGTATTACCTCCCTAATTATACTACAGAAAATGGACATCCTCACCAAATTGTAGATCATTACCTCCTCTTCAAATTATCCATTGCATGCTTCATTATTTCTTAAACACGTGAATATTTGACATTTGATTACAATGAAACATAGTGGTCATTTCTTTTACTACCTTGGGAACTAAGCTAGTATGTGGTATGGAGAAAGTATGGCATTGGAATATTTCTATAGTTAAAAACTACGAGCTCAATGCTCTAGCTTTCAAAATGATGTCTTAGGGTACAATTAAATTTCATACTTACATTTGAATTGTATATGGAATTTTAGTACAAATATGACGAATCTCAGGGATGATTTTAAGGATGGAAATTTATTTTAAAATGTAGAAACCTTGGCGAATCTTACTAATCCTTCATATGTCAACTATAAATGTTTGGCGATATTTTTGTAAAAATATTCAAATTTTTAAGTATTTTATATAGTTTTT